>JANIPN010000217.1:6047847-6060998 GCA_027478595.1 Erythroxylum anguifugum | reverse complement strand
CCTTATAATTCACCTCACCTTCTTCTCTTAATTGATAATTTAATTGTACAAGATGGATATGGGAATAAATGATAAAATAAGAACAAATAAAAACATCATCAAAACATAAAGCTTAGTGAGGTCTCTTGTGGACTTAATGATTAATTAATTCGCAAATAAATACTATAATACATTATCTAATAAAATAATAACCAATTATCTAAATAAGACAATCTGATTTTGAAATTGCGAATTGCAAATTACAGTAAAATTCCAAATTAATGTAATTATAAACGAAATGAATATAATTATAATAGATATGATTGGATTATGATTAATGATTCAACTGCAAATTTAAAACTTTTGAGGCAAGTATTACTAATAAATCAGAACTGCAATCAGTGATTTGAACGCAAAGAATAACTGATTCTTAAATCTCAAACCCTATTTCTAAACCCAGAAAAAGAAAACATACAAGAACTTCTGCAGACAAAAGTGAAGAAGCATGAAAACCTTCTATACACGTTTATGTACATAAATCACAAATCTTGTAAAAGTTTTCTGATGCCTTAAAATCCATTCCATTATAGGCAGAGACGCTCTCGTATTTAACATTAAATATCAGGCAAGTTAGACTTAGAAAAGGCCGCGAAGATAAGAAGGCTCATGATCAATACCGGAACAAAGAGAAACGGCAGCGGTGGAGGTGGCAACGGCGACGGCAAAACCAGAGGCATAACCAACAGAACAATTGTTATTACAACCATGAACATGGTTTGTCTCAACGAGAAACAGTTAAACATCAAACTTAACGGACACAAGTTCTCGATAAAGGAATTTTTCCCACTCACAAAAGCTTCTCAGTAGTTGCCATGAATTGAATTTAAGCTCGTTCATTCTTGACAAGTCATATATAGGAAATCAGGGTTGGTAAGAGATGTAATTAATAGACAAACCACAAGAAATTGGAGAGTTGGAAATTGTTGGGATGATGCAGAAGTTAAAGGAAATTTGTAGAGTGTTTTTTTGGGTTCATGGAATTTGTGAAGAATTGGTGGTCCAGTGGTAGTTAGGATGGTGCCCCACTTTCATATGTCTTGATTCAACCAACCTGTCTTTGTCACAGAAATTAAGGTCTATTATTATTCCTAGGACATAGTTGATTTCATTTTCTACAATTTCCATGTTAGGGTTTCTTTTTGTAGAATTAAGGATAAATTTGATAGAAGAACAGAAACTCAGTCTCGTGATGACTTCTCATAGACGAAAAAAGACTATATATCGCTTAACCATAGATGGAAGAAGACTATATATTGCTTAACCATAGATGGAATGGAAGAACACTATATAGGCATCTCCTGGTGACTTATCATAGATGGAAAAAGACTATATATCGCTTAACCATAGATGGAAGAAGACTATATGCTTTTCCTCTAACTATAATTTGATCCATATAAAGTTGGAAAAAGTTTTATGTCTAGTGATTAATGAATATTTTGTAAACTTCAATAACATATAAAATGAAAATATTTTTTATAAAATAATTTTTTATTTTTAATAATAATCAATAAAAACATCAAATGGCCGTCATGTAGTTGATTTTTATAATTTCTATAAAAAGAACAGTGAAGTGAAGTAGCTCTAGCTCCTAAAACCTACATTGAATTGCATGGTAGATTACAGATTATTACAAAAATTGCAGTTTATTTAGAGCAAATTCCAGTAACTATCGAGATAACAATATAATGTTTATATCAAATTTCATTAATAATGACAGATTTTCGAGAGACTATAGTCAAGTCATACCGATAATTATCAAAATAAATGTTATAGTTTGTATATTAAATAGTCATAAACAAAAATAATTACATAATAAAATTAGATGTAAGCCTATTAGATTATAAGTGTAACTATACTTGAAGTAATATTTACTTTGTGACTAAATTTAAGTTAGGGAGTAAGCTGTTTCACCAACTTTTACCTTTTCTTATGCTGCTATTTTACCTGTATTATAATACAGTTAATCAAGAAAGTTTAATGGCACTATAGATATGTTGATTGGAAAGAGATGCATGCTTCCACAAGGAGGAATCCCTGGTTTTAAGACTTTCTAAAAAGGGTTTTGAAGGAGATAGATAACTAGGGTTTAGTAGCCTTTTGTTATAGGTTTATCATTTATCACCTCTAATTTACTTTTGCTAGCCTGCGTTCTAAGTTTCTTCAAAACAACCCTAACCAATATCTTTAGACTTTTAGCTAATTAATCATTGTCGCTATAGTTTGAATCATCATTTATGCCTTTCATATATATGTTTTTCATAATCGATTAAGCACATCATCCTAGATTAGGATTTCAGTACTAGAGGGAAGAGGAAAATTATAGAAACACTTAAAAACTTTATAAGTACATTAGAAGCGACCAATTTGTACTACTACTCATAACAAATGAGTGATAATAAAAACTTAAATAAACTTATGTGATGGTATAAAAATAGGACAAAAGATATAAACTTCTCTTGTAATTTTAAAAACTTTAGAAATGCTTTTTATTCTTTAAAATTCTTGAAATTTTCTTTTTCTTTTTAATTTTTTTAAAAATCTTCTCTTAAAATTGAGCTAAAAAATAATAATAAAGCACACGTATCGTGAATATCATACATAGACTAATCAAATAGCACTAATATAGTAACTCTATTTAGCTCTTAAACATGATTCAAACAAAATAAACTTTACTTAAATTAATAATTTAAAATAATTATAATAAATCATTAATTTGTACCAACTTTAATTATTTTTTAAAATTTAAAAGTCGAATTGAATTCTCATATAAATAATATTTGATTAGTCTATATATGATGTTCATATCATTTGTATTACGTTGAGAAAATTTTTCGAGAATTTTAAAGATTAAAGAGTTTTTCTAAATTCTTTTAAACTATTATCTTTAATCCTATTAAAATCTTCAAACCTCCAATATATCAACATGAAAAATTGCTAACTTATTACAATTTGCTTGTTATCTTGATCTCTTCTAATGGTGTTCTTAGATGGAGTATTTATTTTCGGTCGTAATTTGTTTGTTGTTGTGAGTGTTCATAATTTGTAACCAAAATCTACGTGTCCTCTTGTCACCAAATGCCTCTTAGCTTGGGTAAAAGCAGGTCCTAAAAGACAGATAAAAAAAACGTGAAAGAATATGGTTAGCTGAATTGGATTGCAAGTCAAGGCACATGATTTACTAGGCTTCTCTTTCGGCCAAAGATATGTACGTAGCATACTTTGCCTTTGCTCATCCAAGCCACACACACACACATAAACGCATACTACTTATGTATATGCATGCACTTACTGACATTTGATTCGAGCATTGACTACTTTACCTTCTTCAGCTACGAGTTTAGTCATACAGCAACATATGTTTTAAAAAGCAAATCAATTGATGACGAGAGACATAGGGTACTCAAAAGATACACTAAACCTCGAAGCCTAGTTGTTTGACTTGTCTCCTTTTGTTCAAGGGAACACTAGTAAAAGTGCTTGAATAATGACATTTCATGCTCTCAACAGATTAAAAATTGATAAACAAGTTATAGAATAGATATAGGAACACGCGAGTTCACTAACTGAAAGAAGAAACAATTCTCTGCCAAAGATAAATTTATTGTTAACAACCCTGAAATTAGATTAAATCCAGTGACGGATCCAGAATTTTAGTCTTGGGGGGCAAGAACTTAAACCACAAATTTTTTGTTGGGGCAAAGAACTATATATATGTATATATTCTTAAGAAATTTTAGTCTTGGGGGTATAGCCCCTGCCAGCCTTCCTTGGATCCGTCACTGATTAAATCTACTCTTCGATCTTGTCCAAAGTAGGGTCTAGCTCAATCTTTATCTTTGTTTGCATTCTAAGGAAAGAAAGGGAGTGAATATGTATGGGGACATTTCATTTAGAAGAGGGTACGGAATGTTGAGTCGAGTTCTTGGTTGTGTTCAATGGGATGATAATAGGAAACTAAAAGGAATGTACATGGACAAGTAGTCAAGTTCGTCGAGCGGAAAAAATGGACCCTATGTGGCAGCCGTTTGCTTGGCTGGAAGATAAGAATGGCCTGTGTTTGTCCTTGTTCATGCGTCTGGATGTCGCCGCTAGCCTCTCACGGACTATTAATTACTTTTCCAATTCACAAGAATCACACCTTGCAATGTCGTAAGGACTGTTTCTAGATCTTTCTTTTATTTTAAATAATTTTAGAAAAGTTCCTAATCTTTAAATTTAAAAAAAAATCACATACTTTTCAAATTTTTAGATAATTCCTTTCTTTTAAATTTTTGTTAAAAATAACGAAAAAAAAACATATGACATGAGCCTTATTTGTAGATCAATTAAATATTATTTATATGAAACCCAATAGGTGTAGTTGAGTAGTAGGGACTCATCCATCCTTAACCAAAGGTCAAGGGTTCGATCCTTGACTTTGGGTATGGAGCAACCTTAAATCCTTGGGCCAGTTATCCCACCCTGTGAGATACCTACAAACCAGCAAGGGGATTAGTCACTGGGTCCGTCGGTGGATACCCTGGTCTAAGACCAAAAATAAATATTATTTATATGACAATCCAAATTAGCTCTTAAATTCTATCCGAACTAATTAAATCCGACCCAAATCAATAATTTTAGGTTTGGTTTAATTAATTTAAATCAGATTTAAAACTTGATTTTTTTTTTGAGTTAATTAGATCATTATGTCAGTAATATTTAATTGGTTCATATGTTATATTCCCGTAACGTATTTTTTATTTTTATTTAGTAATAAAGTTTAATAGCTGATGTTTTGCTAAAAAATTAAAAAGTACAGAGGGTATAAAAAATTCGTGTCTTTTATTTTTGTATCATGCACGTTAACCTAAAAATTTTAAGATGGAATCATATTTAAGAGGTTATAATTCTTCTTATAGTTGAAATGATGAATGGTCAAGAAGGAAATGCGCTAGGACATACAAATATTAGTTGAATTAAATATATTATTTAATTTTAAATTATTATTTCATTTCATAATATATTTGAATTACGTATCTAAAAATAATAATTAGAATTTTAAACCATTATTAAAAATTAATATATTTAAATCGGAATTATTATTATATGTATCAAACCGCATATCTAAAAAACAATTACAATTTTAAACTGTTATATAAAAGTTCATAACTTGCAAACGTAATAAGAAATTTACAAACCAAATCAATTGAAAAATGAAAAGCAGTTATTCTATAAAAAATTAGTTATATTGAAGTCTAAAAAATGAGGTAATTACCCTATTAAAATGAAAAGAAAAAATTTCAAAAGATTAAATTAATTGATAAAAAAGCATTGTTAAATATTATTTGACAATATTGTAATACTTTTTTTTTGTAATACTTAACAAGTAATGTTTTATAGTTTTACCCTTTTTTAGAATTCAAAATCTTTTATAATCTATTTTAATATTTAAACTTAGTATTTTGTTTATTTTTCTTGGATAAGTTTGGATGATGTCATTTGAGTGGAAAAAATTAAGCTTAATCCAAATTTGAAAATTTAAATGGGGAGAGCAATCTCAATACTAATCAAGAGTAAATCAAGGTGATTTGTACTAACAAAATGTTTATGTTACACATGGTGGTCAGATTATAAAAATCAAAGTGAAACCTTATCTTGGTTAGAGTGAAAATCAATAAAGTAATAATTTGGGGAGATACAAAGAATCATAACCATAAGAATTTCACGTGAGTTTCAAAAACAATATATAAAGGCAAGGTGTGAAGGATAAAGGCATTTTGTTGTCAAGCTACATTTTCCAACTTCTTAAAGTCTTCTTTTACCTCCCCTCCTTTCTTTGGTAGATATTAGAATAGTCCTTTTAAAGATGCTCGACAATTTCCAACTTCTTAAAGTCTTCTTTTCGCTCCCCTTCTTTCTTTGGTAGATATTAGAATAGTCATTAATTTAAAGATGTTGTTAGAGAAATAACAATAAAATAATTAATTGGAACAACTTATCTCAAAATGTAAGGCGTCGTAAAAAATCACTGCCCTAAGTTAGAAATTTCCCCTTTACAGTATAGCAGGACAACATAATTTGACCATAGGGTTAACGTCTCTTTCACTAACTTCGATGCACTCCAAAGGGCGGAATAGGAACTATCTCCGAGAAGTAATAACAGTAAAAGTACAAAGAAGAGATGAGATAAGAAGAAGATGCATGTGTATTATTGTTGTGGAAGGAGATATGCGTGTATTGTTTAGTGTCTATAAAAAAATTGTATGTTATATGGAGAAAATTAAAAGAAAACACAGCTGTGAGGATGATCCAAAGAGAGTAAATGTTTAGGTATATATAGAAAGAGTGTTGCGTACGTTGTCACTACAATAAAGAGACATTTAGGTGCGTTAATGTGATAAACGTTATCACCCATAAAGAGATAAACATTGAATAATGATGCTGATAACTTTTTTGATATAATGAGGATAATAGCGTTGACAGATCGTAAGGATCAAGTATTATTCCAATAACACTAACAATCCCCTACTTGGTCCAAAACTTGATAAACAAACTATAACAATTTAGGGGGGGGGGGGGAAGTAGGTAAACTAAGTATTGAACCTATTGTTTAAGAAATAAACAGCCTTAAAATGTCTCAGTCTCATGATCGCTCTAGAAAGATAGCTCAAATGCTCTCATATGGCTAGCATCTTCCCCCCTAAAATCACGTAGGTAAGTCCATCAAGTGTGTACTGCTCATACCACCCAAACTTGGACTATAGAACTCATTAAGAATTAAACAATCCAACCTCATAAAACGCAGTAAAGTCATGCTAAGGACGATATTCAACAACTAAATATATCTTAGTATTATTTCACAAACAATGTACAAGTAAGTAGTTACCACATAACTTCGTTTAATTCATTGAACTTGATTTCCCAAGATAGGTGTCCATTACGAGGTTATTATACAATTGGGCTTAACCCCATTCCTTTGACATGCTTTGAAACTAGTTTCTTACTAAAAGCTTTTGTAAATGGATCCATTAAGTTTCTCTCTGACTTGACATATTCTAGAGAAATTACACCATGTCTAATTAAAGTACAGACAATTTTATATCTCAATTTGATATGTCTACTTTTGCCATTATATGCATTGTTCTTGGCAACATGAATGCCAACCTGCGAATTACAATGAAAGAACATAGAAGGAATTGGTTTTTCTTAAATCGGGATATCTGCTAAGAGATTCCTTAGCCACTCAACTTCCCATCCTGCCAGCTCCAAAGCCATAAACTCAGCCTCGATTGTTGATCTCGTAATACATGTTTGCTTGGATGATTCCCAAGACACTGCAGCTCCTGCCAAGGTAAAAACATAACCATTGGTAGGGTGGATATAATCACTCTTCGTAACCTAATTAGCATCAGAATGCCCCTTCAATACAAGAGGATGAGCACCAAAAGATAATCCATAATGCATAGCACTTTCAAATATCTCAACAAAAGAATCAATGCATTCCAATGTTCTTCACTAAGATTATGAGTATACCTACTAAGTCTACTCACACAATATGCAATATTAAGACGGAAATAGTTCATTAAGAACATCACACCACCAAGAATTTTAACATACTCAGCTTGGTTTACATTATCACTAATATTTTTCTTTAAAACAACACTAGCATCATAGGGAGTCTTGACTGGATCAACATCATAGTAACCAAACTTCTTCAAAATTTTCTCGACACAATGAGTTTGATTTAACCTAAACCAAAGTCAGTCCTATCAACTTTAACTCTAAAAATAGAGTCCACAAGTCCAAGATCTTTCATATCAAAGGAAAACTTCAGCAAACTCTTAGTAGTATCAATGAAAAATAAACTAGTACTAAAAATAAGCATATCATCCACATAAAGAGTTATGATCACACAATCATTGATGTTAGATTTCATGTAAATGCAGGAATTAGCATCACAAGAGGCGAAACCATGTTTGAATATCTCACTTTGAAATTTCTCATGCCACTGATTGGGAGCTTGTTTAGGTTTATACAAAGACTTAACCAAATTACACACATTTTGATCTTGACCAGGCACTCTAAACCCTTCGGGTTGGATCGTATAAATTTTCTCATCTAGATCACCATTTAAGAAATTTGTCTTAACATCCATTTGGTGCACATAAAACTTAAATATCGAGGCAATAGCAAACAACATCCTCATAGATGCAATTTTAGTAACAAGAGAGTAAGAATAAAAAAAGTCCAATCCTTCCTTTTATTTAAAGTCTTTAATCACAAGTCTTGCCTTGAACCTCTCAATAGTTCTTTTAGGTCTCAATTTTTTTTTGAAAATCCACTTACACTCTAAAGGCTTACACCCTCGAGGTAGATCAACTAAAACCTAAGTTTTATTGATATTTTATTGATGTGATTGACTCTAACTCACTATCTATGGCTTCCTTCCAAAAGGTAGCATCCACAGATGTCATTGCTTCATCATAAGTTTTGGGATCTTCCTCAATAATATAAATCACCATAAAATCGTCATCTATCTCCTCATGTTTTTTCACCACAAAGGAAGTAATATAGTCAGAACCAAAACTAGTGGGTACTCTAGCTCTTTTGCTTCTCCTTTGTTCAACAATTTCCTCTTCCTCGGTGTCATCATTGGTAGAAGAACTAGGGACATATTCTATATGAGCTTACACACTCACTTTCATAAGAAATATATCCTCAAAGAACACTGCATTAACTCCATAATTGGTCATAAGAGTTAGATCTCTGTTCCTTAACCATAAATCTATAGGCAACACTATTAGGAGCATATCCCACAAATTTTGAATCGATGATCTTAGGCTCAATTTTCTTTATCTTATGTTCAGGTAGAACAACCTTAGTAAGACACCCCACACTTTCAAAAAACTCAAGTTAGGTGGATAACCTTTCCAAATTTCATAAAAGGTTTGATCTAGTTTCTTATAAGAGACCCTGCTTAGAACATAATAAGTTGAAAGAATAGCTTCCCCCATATAAAATGAGGTAAACCTAAGGAAATCAACATTGCATTCATCATATCCTTAAGAGTTCAATTTTTCCCTCGACTATTCCATTTTGTTCAGGTGTATAAGGGGCTGAAAGCTCATGAATAATCTTGACCTTTCCACAATAATTAATAAGGAAATCAGTATTATACTCACCACCTCGACCATGCCTTAATCTCTTAATTTTCTTTTCCAATTGATTCTCAACCTCAGCTTTGTATTTCATAAATACTTCCTTCATGTCACTCTTATTTTTCAATAAGTGAACCTTAGTAAATCGAGAACAATCATCCACAAAAGTAATATAATATCTCATACCTCCTTTACTCACACTATTCTTAAAAACACCCAAATCTGTGTGCTCCAAGTCTAATAATTGTGACTCTCTCTAGGTTACAGACTTAAAAAGTTTTTTAAAGTGTTTAGCCTCAACACAAATTTGACATTTTTCCATTTCATTAGTGATCTGGTTAGGCAATAAGTTTAAGCTTTGCATCTTCTTAATTGACCTCACATTCACTTGCCCAAGTCTAGAGTATTATAGGTTTAGAGACTTAACAATGTATGCAGAAGACATAGATGCATTCATTTCAATATCAAGTACAAATAAGCCCCCATTACAAAACCTTTTATCAACAAAGTTCTCATTCTTAGTAAGAACTAGCTTATTAGAGTTAAAGGTAAGTTTGACATCCGCTTTGTTAAGTAACACACCATAAATAAAGTTTCTAAGTACATCAAAAACAAATAAAACATTTTCTAATGCTAAAATTTTTCCAAAAGTGAGTTTGAGAGTGACCTTCCTAACTCCTTGGACAAGAACTTTGCTGGAGTTGCCCATGTATACGAATTCACCATCAGTAATATCATTTAACTTCTTAAACATGTCCTTGTTGGTGCAAATGTGGCGTGTAGCTCCTGTGTCAATGTTCCACTTGACCAAGTTTCCAACAAGGTTAAATTCGGATACTACAACAGTAATGATCTCCTCATCATTACCACTAGCAGGTTCGACCCTATTAGATTAAGGCTTACCAAAATTCTTTTGGTTACCTCGTTGGTATCCCCTATGATTTCCTTTCCTGAATTGTCGTGGTTTTTGTCCTTGACCCTTCTTCTCATGGATGATTCTAGCTTGGCAAAGAGTAGGAGGATGGCCTGACTTGTGTCACCACCAGCAATCACTATCAATCCTATTACACTTAAACTAACCATGCTTTTTGTTGTTGAAAAACTTGTTTTGTCACCATCTATTACATTATCCTTAACAGTAGGGACAAGAGTGAGTGATTTAACCTTATTCTGTGTACGGTTGGCATCCTCAATCTTTATATGCCCTATCAACTTTTGGACCTTCGTGTCTTTCTTTTTATGCCTCAATTAGTTTTATACTCATTCTATGAGCAGATAGCTTCTCAATAAGGGCATTAGCTTGAAAAAACTCACACATGTTCATAACCTTAGCAAGGATTTCGGCAACTAGATTTTCATACTTATGTAACTGATTTATAATGGGCTTATCATCAACAACGGTAAATTTTAACCACCTAGCAATTGCGTATTGTTTAGCACCGGCATCATCCATCCCATATTTTACTTCTAAAGCATCCCAAATTTTCTTAGCAGTTTTGTACTTACAGTAGATATCAAACAATAAGTTTATCATATGGTTGAGCAACACTCCCCTAACGGTATGGTTATCCTTAGTCGTCTTAGGGACAATATTGTCACTAGGAATTTCTTGAAACAATACATAATTGATTCATATTGTTGAAAGAAAAATATAATTTTCTCAAACCATCGTTTAAAATTTCTCTCATCTTGAGGATCTAATCTAGTTAGGTCAGGTATAATCCTCTGGGTTACGATGATAAAGGTATCATCTATGTGGGGAATAGTAAGTGCAGAACTTACGTTGATCTCATTCGTAGACGATACATTGAATCCGGTAATAAAGATGTCTCACCTAAAACACTCAAGTAGCAGTAAGAACTAAATAATATTTCGAAATAAACACGCAGCGGCACAATCGAAATAATTGTCAACAAATAGTATCAAAACGCAATAACTATTCGACAACAATAGCAACAAAACAAATTTTTAACTAACAGTAGCAATGTAATAATTTTCCGACTTAGATTGTTAGAGATAGCAATAAAATAATTAATTGGAACAGCTTATCTTAAAATGTAAGGCATCGTGAAAAATCGTTGCCCTAAGTCAAAAATTCTCCTCTATGATGCAGCAGGACAATAAGATTCGATCCCAAAGTTAACATTTTCTCTACCAGCTTCAATACACTCCAAAGGATAGAGTAGAAATTGTCTATGAGAAATAATAACAGCAAAAGGACAAAGAAGAGATGAGATAAGAAGAAGATGTGCGTGGATTATTACTGTGGAAGGAGATATGCGTGTATTGATAAGTGTCTGTAAAAAAACTTTGTGTGTTGTATGGAGAAAATTAAAAGAAAACACAGCTGCGGGGATGATCCAAAGGGAGCAGATGTGTGGGTATATATAGAAAGAGTGTTGCATTATTGCATACATTATCACTACAATAAAGAGACATTTAGATGCATTAACGTTATAAACACTATCACCCATAAATAGATAAATGTTGAATAATGATGCTGATGATGTTTTTGATATAATGAAGATAATAACGTTGACAAACCGTAGGGAGCAAGTATTAGACCGATAACACCAACAGATGTTAGTGGTAGGAATGACTATTGTTGATTAAGTCTTTTAATCTTAGTTGAAAGAAATGGAAACTCTTTTTAGAACTTTAAAGATTGAGTAATCGACTCTTATAGTAAAGTGTTTCATTAACTCATGTACTGAATTACTTTTCTATACGTCTATTTATGATTACTTTTTATTAATTTATGATGCATTTGATTAATTTATTAGTTAAAATAAACATTTGCTAGAATAAAGTTTAAATACGTGAAAGTTCCATTCTTTTAATTATCTGTGACGACTAGGAATTTTAATTTACTAGGTCAGAAATCATTTCTCTTAATAAAAGCATGCAACTAGTTAAATACAACCACGAATATTGTGTTATCTTGCTTCAATAGTCTTTCTTTCTTAAAGCTATTGTTTAATTGATTTTATATCGTATTTAAAGTTGTTAAACAATAAAGGTTAATTGAATTATATATTTTCGATTAACTAATCTTAAAAAAAGAGGATATTTAGTTTTACATCAAATATATAATTAATGAAATAATTAATTTTTGTCAATGATTAATTGTAGTTCCAAAGAGTAAAGCGATCATAAACTAAAGTTTGTTTTATTAAAAAACTTAATTTTATTATTTATTTTATTTTTTCATTGCAAAATTGACAAATCCCTTCTGTTAATTTAGCCCGTTAATTTTAAATAGGGTCTAACTAAATTGGGCCTATTTATCATCTCTCTACCTAATGCGCAAGCTATTTAAGCCCAGATATGGGGAACCCATATCCTTGTGCACACCAATTATTACACGCGTCTCACAATTCAGGAGTGTCACTGTCCTGTCTCGAACAAGTATCAGATTCTTGGAATCTCACAACGAGAATCTCGTACACTCCTATGTCTGAACCGAGACGGCTCTTATTTTATGTTGGAGATCATTAGTTGCACCAATTTTACAGTCTAACTATGTAGATCTGCATTGTGAATTCTTGAAAGCTGAAGATGCTTAAAATGTAAAACAAAATGTATCATAAAATTAATTTAATGATAATTATAAAAAGTAATGTTCACAAATCTTTTAATTTTAATATTGTGAGGAATTCATTTAATTTAATTTAATTTATGTATTTTACTTATGTTTGTAATATTTTAAAAATCAAGCCGGGAGTTAAACCAGTAAGATAAGAGATTTAAGGTTTAAAAGATTCAATCGATATTAGATCACTCTAAAATCGGTTAAAGATTAATAAAATTAAAGAATTTAAAATATGATTAAAAAAGATTGTTCTTATCTAAAAAAAATTTATGTTTAATTAAAAAATTGTTAAATAAAAATTAATTTATTTATTTTAGTTTATAAGAACTTATTAATTTATAAAAATTAATCAATTAATTAATAAAATAATCAATTTTAATAAT
>JANIPN010000217.1:5994079-6004562 GCA_027478595.1 Erythroxylum anguifugum | reverse complement strand
TATGCCTGGGCAAGGAAGAAGGACGCCTGCTCAGGTCCTACTCTTAACTTGCCCTTATTTTGTTTTATTATGTTTTTACAAGGATCCACTTTTAATATTTATAAAGAATAAAAAGAGATAAAATAGAGGTTTTTTTTTACTTTAATAAGTGCCTATAAAATGTTTGGAACAACATTAGACTCTATTAGGGTTGATAATGGGTTGAGATGAATTTAGGTTGAATTTTTTTATTTTTATACGAACTTAAGTTAAATAGTTCAATTTTTTATTTTAATTTGGGTTTGAATTGTTTGATCTAAATTTAAAGTTTGGTTGATTTTTAAATAAAATATTATATTAGTTTAACAATTTAATCGAATTAATTTAAATTATTAGGGTCTACTCAAAAAAAAATTACCTAGAATTCAGATTAATCAAACAAATAATTCTCCTATTTTTAATAATAATTGTTGAAAAAAGGTTTAAAAACATATTATTTTGCTTTAAAATATTTTTATTAATGTTAAATTATTTTAAATTATTAGATATATTAAAAACCTTTTTATTAAATTTATACTGAATTATTATAATATAAATTATCACGTGATTAATTATTTAATATGTAATAGAAAATTTATAATTATTCTTAACTTAACTTAATTTTAACAAAGAGTTAGTACAACTTTCTTTCTAATGATTTTAATGTTATGAGTCTTTGTTTAAAAATTAAGACAATAATAATAATAATTTTAAATTAATAAAACCATATAAAAAAGGGTTTGTATCTCAAAGAAACTACATGTATCTTCTTGGTATACATATCTATAAAAGCTTGGACTAATAGGGTATGAAACGGCCGTCATTTGGCTTATCCTGATGACGAGGAGTGACGGCAGAACTGTCCTGTTTCATCAATATCCCACAAAATGATTTTTTCCAAGACACTATGATGTGTAAATGATGAAACATTAGGGTCGTTTGGTTTTTAAATTATTTTATTTTATTAAAATAAATAATAATTTTTATTTAATAATTAATATTTATTTTAATTATTATATTAAATTTTATTTAAAATTTTAATATTTTCAATTTAATTATAATATTTTCCATTTTAATATAAATTCAAATTTTAAAAAAATCAGATAGGATCTAAATCTAAGCCTATTGTGATGCATAATTGGATAAGTAAGCACATGAATATTAGACTTTTACATTAAGGTCAACTGTTCTCCTTTTTAATGATAGTGGAGAGTGGAGTCACTTGGTTACGTTTCAAAGTGCACTAATTAAATGATGGAATGTGTATAATAATCATAAATTATGTCCTTTAAATAATTATTTACAAAAAATAATTATAAATTAACCAATTAATTAAAACCAATCAATATTAACAAGTTCTAAGGTTATGATTAAAAAATTGAACTGGTTCACCAGTTAATTTTTTTGTTTAGTTTTTAACTTTTCAGTTCGATTTATTTTAATAAATTTTGTTGTAAAAAATTAATCAGTCAATTTTTATAAGTTAATTGAATTTTTAATCAAAAGAAACTAATTAATTTTTATTTAACGGTTTCTTTTTTAATTAAAATTTAAATTAAGGAAAATCTCCATCAATGATATTTCTAAATTTTCAATTTAATTTAATCTTTAACCAAATTTATAATGGTCTAATATCAGTTGAATTTTTTAAATCTTAAATCTCCTATCTTGTTAGTTTAACTTCCGGGCTAATTTTTAAAACATACGACACCAATTGGTACAGCCTTAAAAGGTCAAAGTCACCTGTTAACGTTTAAGAATCATCTGGAGATAAGTTCTACCGTGTTTATCTCGGTTGCTTAAGTTACAGCCTATAAATCACATCAAGATAAAAGATTAAGGAAAAATAATGTTGTTGTTGCCATTTCAGGCCCATGTTTAAAGTAAGATTAGATGTTCTGGACCTTAATTAATTTCAAGATTAATTAACATTTAGCATTTCATCTTATACTTGCATAATTAAGGAAAAACAAATATTAAAAATATATGGAATGCAATGCCATTTTTTATTAATAAACATATTAAACCATTACGTCATATATATATATATATATACACACACATTGCATATATTCAATAATCTCTTCTTCTTCTTTTTTTAGTCGGGTTCAAGTGTGAGAGCAGTTAGGGTGGCTGATTCCAACTTTTTAGGATAATAATCCATTTTTTCTGCAAATCTTGATGCCACTTCTTATTTATCTCATATGTAATACCTAGCTGCAAATGGTGAAGTCACTGAACCAATCCACAAATTACCATCTTTCTCCATAACTTCACTTATAGACATCAATCCCTTCCCATGTCTGTCTTCAAAAGTTTCCAAAACCTCACCTTCCTCACTCAACCTCACTGCCAAACCACTCCCTCTGAACTTGGCCAAAGCTGCATGAGCTTTCATTACATCAATAGGAAGTTTGAGCAAGGCATTTCCAATCCATGGATGTGAGAGGACCAAGTCCAAAACCTTCTCTTTTCTTGAATGTATCCCAACCCAATACCCTCCTCTTGGACTCCTCTTTATGTTATCTGGGAAACCTGGTAATTGAGCAAAGACTTCAAGAGTTCCAGCTTTTGGTTCTTTTAGCCAGTATCTCATAACTCTACAGTTTGTGGTTTCCACTAACAAAATGAAGTCTCCATCTTTGCTTAGAGCTACTCCATTTGGGAATGAGAGGTTGCCTACAAGTAGATTCACTTCTTGGCTTTCTGGGTCATATCTCATTAACCTTCCTGACTTGTCACCACTCAGTATGACTGAGATATAGTTCCTGAAATGTTGTTGCAATCCAAGCTTTAAGTTGCAATCAAAGCTCTAGTACCTTAGTCTAATCAAATTTAATTTAATCCGTTAATTTCAAATTGTTCCACCCGATTTTAATTATTTTCTACGATTTTTCGGTTTAAAAATATTGTCAAGTTTAAATCAAAGCCTAAATCTGATTAGAAATCGAATTTGATCTATTAATTTTAAATTGATGGCCTTACTAAATTGTCACCCTATTTATTAGCTTATTACTATAATTAAAAATAATGTATATATAATTACAAATAATCTTCTTTATCATGATTTTAATTACTAATCATAATAGTGATGCAAAATTAATGGTAAATAGAATGAAGGGTAGGGATAGAGTGTCTGGCATACCGTCTATGGTATCGTGAACTGCTATCTGTAAAATAAACAGCACCGCTTGATTGATCAATGTCCAAACTATTGGTGAATGCCAAAGGAAGGCCTTGTTCATGTGTCACAATCCTAGTGGCCAAGCCCCCTTGAGACCCCACCTTCAGCAGTCCCATGTAAGCATCCGTGATGTAAAGATCACCGTTACTTACGTTGAATTCCAAACCAAGTGGACGGCCACAGATGTGCTCCCTTGGTTGATGATCATTTGGTACTCCGCAGCCATCCCTATTCAAAAATAGCCATATATTTTTAAGCATTTATTTTCCCTAAAAAATCACTTCTTTTTTATCTTGTATTTTATGTGAATTTATTTTTTTATATCCTTGTTAAAATAAAGCATATCTCTCATTAGGAGTAGAATATTAGGGAGTTTCTATAACTAAGGATGGCAATTAGGCCTGGATCGGCCCGCCCAAAAAATTAGCGGGGCTAAGCTCGGGTTAATTAGATCTTGAATTAATTATCGGGCCCAATTTTTCTAAAAAATGGGCATCATGTTGAGATAAGATTCAGACTGCCCAAACTCAGCCCGAGTTGACTGGATCTTAAGCCAAATCTCGGGCCCAATTTTTCTAAAAATGGGTATCAGGCTGGGATAAGGCTCAGGCTGCCCAGGCCAACCTTTATATACAAGAATATAACGTTATGGAAATTGAAAAATATTTCGAATAAAATTAACTATTCAAATCATATCATTAATTACTTAAACAAACTAGAAAAATGTGAAATGGACATATCTTGCAATTATTATAATTAACATAATTTAAATTATCATTTCACATCAATAAAAAAAATTATAGTATGTAAAGGTATTTTAATCTATAATAAACATGATGATTATAAAAATCACTAAATTGATTGTCTTTTATTTTTTTCTAACAATAAACTCATTTACATTATAATTATTATTTTAAAAAGTTGATTAATTTGCAATGTCTGTACTAAAGAAGAAAAAGGGTCTTTGATTCAAAGAGGATATGATAAAGTGGAGGCAATTTGTGGTTGAATGATAAGAGCAATTCTAAGCAATGTAATATCAAATAATTAATAGAGACATGGACAACCTTTGCATGCGGTACGATTAGTGAAGTAGACAGAACAAATCAACGGTTGTAAATTAACCGACCAATTCAAAGTAGAGGGCTATATGATGTCTCATTTTCTGGTATTTGAATTGTGGACCAAGTTCTAACTTTGAAACAACATAAACAATTTTCTCACCAATCAACTTCTTATAATAATGATCAACCCTCAAGATGTCTTATTACTTCTTTTTTAGGAGAAACTCGTAGTCGCTACTCTTTATATGCGTACTGGGTAAATCTATGAATTAATGCAATAGCTTACAAATCACGTCAATTAGATACTCTACACTAAATAAGTCTTGTACGTCAAACTCGATCGAATTAGCAAAAAAGATGTTCTTATACATACTAAATGAATAAACAAGTAGTTTATCATGACATAAAACTCATCTTTAGTTTACCTTTTCTAAATTTAATTTTAAATATTTGTAATTTATAATTTTCCATAAAATTTCCCTTTTAAACTTTAGTTTAAATATGACAACGTATGTGATGTAAATATAGCATATCAACCAATTTAATGTTTCTTATATGTGAATTAGTCCAATTCTAAAATTTTATTCTAACTAAATTAATAATTTATTATAATTATTTTAAACTATTAGTTTAATTCAAGGTTAATTTATATAGGTCAAGTTTAAAAATTTAATTAAGATACATATCTGTAATATTTAATTAGTCTGTGAATGATGTTTATTTATCATTTGTTTAGTCCTTATTTTTAACTTATATTTGAGTAAACAGAATTTTTTAATTTAAAACTATAAAAAATTCAAAAATTTTAAAGTATTAGAAAACTTTTTCTAAAATTTTTAAATGGAAAAATCTATAAATTTTATTCCCTAAATTTAGAGATATAATATAAACATCAATAATGTTAGAACAATTTCTTAGCTACCTGTCAATCATTCATTCTTGTTAAAAGCAATAAGAGATGATAATTGGTCTAATCGCGACCCCAACCTTAACTTATCCCGAAATCAACGGATCAAAATTGAATTGACCAAGCCTCGAGTCTATTTTAAACTCAATTTTTGCAAAAAATTGAGTCGACTGACTCGACTCGATACATATAATTAAAGTGATGTCGTTTTGTAAAAAAAAAAGACATTATTTTTATATTTTAAATTAAAAAAATAGTTTTAGTCCGACCAAACTACTTAAGGTTTGGTAAGACTGAGGCCTACTACTTTAGACCTAAGCCCTAACAGCAATGACTAGGCCGAAGTGTAGCTCGATCTATTGTCACTCTTAAAAATAATATTCGTAGCTAAATTTCAATTCATCTCATTTCAATTTTGTCTCTTGCCTACTTTAGAAAAGAAAATAAGAAAATTAAAGGCACCAATCAAACTTTTAAAATGAAAATTACAAAGTATACTATAATTTGTGGACAATTACAACATATCCTAATTTAAACAAATTGTGATAACAATCCCCCCGAAATCGACACTTGGCCAATAGTGCTTAAGAGGCTGGACACATGGGGAGGAAGGGTCTACACAATGAATAGTTGACAAGGACTCTGTTTTTTCCTATTTCAGGATGGTTTTGCAAGAGGTTCAAAGAAGACAACCATCCTCAAAGAGGTTCAAAGAAGACAAACATGTGTCCTTATTCTTCTTAGAAAGCTAAGTAACAACAGGAACTAGTAAATGCCCTTCATTCCCAATGCACCACCTTAACTTCTTCTTCCTCTTCTAACATCAATCAATCCTAAACAAATACGTCTGTGACTTAATGGAAAATTCAAGAATTTCATCAGAATTTGAAACCATTTTGATCAAACAAAAATGACCAAGTTAATATCTTAAACATATATATGCATGTGTTCTTCGTGAAAACTGTTTGAAGTTGATGATAAATTCGGTGTATGCATGCATGTACCTGGTAGGCGAAGTTGTCGCGAAATCCGTCCACCGTCGTTCATGTTCTAGCCATTTCACAACCCGTCCATCGGAGACTCCAGTGTACGGCCCTCCACCAAGTGGATCGAAGGCGAAACTTTCAGGTCCCATGGCACTACCCACAAGAGGAACAGTCTCGAGTAGACCAATTTGGTTACCGGAATAGCTTTCCAACACATGGGACGCTTGAGAGAAGAAGTTAACTATCACTAAAGTTGAGAGGAGAACAGGTAAAATAAGGGTGAAGATGAGCTTTGAAGCCATGGTTTTGGAGGAAGTTAGAAGAACTAGAAATAATTTTCTACTCTTAGGATAGTGCTCTTACTAATACAAGGATATGGGAACATTACATGATTTGGTTGCATATATATACACATAAAAAGGCATAAAATTAACATTATAGAAAGTGATTGATTTAGAATAGGGTATTTAAGACCGGATGGAGCAACTTGTTCTTATTAGGGTATTCTAACCTTGTGTCACTTAATTTTGTTAACACGTTTGTATAGATAAAATTTAATAAAATAAAGTAGGAACTGATTAATCGAAAGAGATGATCTGATCTTATTTAAAATATGTACGAGATTGCCACCAATTATTGATAAATGGAAGAAGAAGAGTTATTGATAAAGAAGGAAAAGAAATTTACTAGAATTTGGAATATAAATAATATTTTATTAATTTTTATTTAGTTTAAGCTATTTTTCATATATTTAAACATACCAATAAGTTGAAAATTGGAATATACTTCGATCAAATTGAAGTAGCACAAAATTCAATCAAATTGAAACTAAATTATATTATTTTAGTTAATTACATTAAAATAATATCATTTTAATTATTTATTTTAAAATAATATTACTTTAATCCAAATCATCTTAAATATAGGTCAACTCAATCCTAGCTCATTATTAGCAATTACCATTAATTAATCCCTTATGAAAAGAAGGCAAAGATTGTATGATCCACCACTAATTAATAACAAACCACTAAAAACAAATGCATTGGTTAGGTTAAGATTAGACGCATCTACCACTAATCTCATCACACTAAACTCGTTTGCACATATAAATTACAAAATTTTAAAATTCGTAAATGAATCCAAACTTCAACATCATCTTGTCCGTTCATTAGAAAACTTTGAAATGTAGAATTTGAAATTTAAGTTTAATTAAATTAAATTCAATTAAGAAAAACAAATTTTAAGTATAACAAATTATGAAAATTGTATCAAATTAATTCAAAATTAATGATTTTTTTTCACTTGATATATATCACTAATGATAAAAAAACTTAATCCGTTCAATCATAAAAATTTTAAATCGTTTAATTTTTCGTTCGATTTATTTTAATAACTCTTGTTGTTAAAATTAATCAATTTATTAATTTTAGTAAATTAATATGTTCTTATAAATTAAAATAAATAAATTAATTTTTATTTAACAATCTCTTTCTTAATTAAACTTTCTTTTTTTATAAGTAAGAACAATCTCTTCTAATCATATTTTAACATTTTTAATTTTATTTAATATTTAATAAATATTATAATAATTTAATATTAATTAAATCTTTTAATTTTTATTTTTTATTTTTTGAGTTAAGGTTGGTTCCAATTTTTAAAACATTATTTAACAAATAGCAAAGCAAATGAACCGGCGAAAGATCAGCCGCCTGTCCTACCCAATGATATCTAGAAAGTAATATAATTGTGAAGGCTGGCAGCTTAAAACTGGCGCTTCACTGTCTGCCAGTATTATTACGTTACAAACTTGAAGGGTCACTGACACAATTAATGTCCTGAGTCCTGATTCTAGTCTATTCATTTTCCAAGATATTATTATATGGTGTCGTTAGCTTGGGATTTTTCGGGACAGATCATCTGTTCTATAATTGCTGTGTCAGTCCTGTTTCACTGTATCTGGTTCATACATTTATATGGGACTCACAAAAATATATGGACCAGATGCAATGGAACAGCATTAGCACAATAATTATGGAACAGGTGATTTCATTTGGGATTTATCAAGACTTTGTCATGAACTCGCCAATAAAATTAATTATTCTTTTTGCAATTTCAAAGTTATTGCTATCCAGTCGTAGTTGTTCTGTTTTAGGTGTATTTTATTAAATTTTATTTATATATTAATATGATGTCTCTATAAATATGTGGATGAGATTTAATAAAATATGACAGAAATATTATAATTGAAACAAAAGATTTGATCCCTTTAAAATTAGGCCTTAATAAACTAAAAGATGCGTAGTTAGTTAGTAAAAAAAAAATGATTGGTAATATATTATAATTAATAGGCTACTATTTTTATATCTTTTTTTAAAAGCGTTATGTCTTCTAATATAATTAAAAAATGATTATATTTATCATAATTTTTATTTTTCAAATTAATTGTTATTTAAAATTATTATAATATTAATTGAATTTAGATAAGATATATTGTTAAGAATTTATCAAATTAGATGTTATGGTAGAATTGATTATTGTGTATGTAATGAAGTTTGTAAACTCATTAAATTAAAATATTTAAAATAACTTGACAGATAATCAATAAAAATTTCTTTAAAGTTTTTAATATCATAAAATATTTTTAAAGAAACATATTTTTAAAATAAATAAAATTACGAAAAATTTTATATCGTCAACACTACCTTTTTCATGTGACCCCTACCATGCATGGGCATCCTTGTAACACGAAGGTGTTCCAATAATGCATTGCTAAGAAGCAGTACAAAAGCCACACTGCTCATGTCTTTTTCCTCGATTAGGATTTGCATGTACGTGATTGGAATAGATCATCGTAGGTCTTAAATGTCAAGAAAAAGAAAAGGATATGAATAATTCTTACAAAAATAAAATGTTAATAGAATTTTTTTTATATAATAGCCATGTTTAACAATCAACAGATTACATTAGCTATTAGTTGATTTTATCAGCGATTAGCTGCTAGTTAATATTATCAACTGATTTGATCAGCGGATAACATCAGCTGTTTAAGAAAGATGTTTGATAAAATTAGTTGTTTATCAAATTCATTAGTGGATAACATCAGTTTCAATCCCTTATCAATTTCATCTCCAAACCCAATTCAAAAATCATTTATTAGACAACTCAAAAATTATTATCTTTCACACACCAAAATTAAAACAGAAACTATTATTCACCATTAATCATGTATCCTAGTTCTGTTACCATTTCAAGATCACTATATTAGCACCTATCTTTAATATAAACTCGCCTTCGTTATACCTCAAATCCTAATCTAATTCATTCATAAAGCAATTCATAACCTATTGTTCATAAATCAAGAACACAACAGAAAAGTATCCAAGTTCATGCAGAAATTTTCAGCACAATTCATCATCAATATCATATACAATTCATCTCAATTTCATCATCATGAATTCTCTATTATAACATGCCAAAAATATCAATCTTTTACTTACTTGTCTAGCTCAAAGATCAAGCTAATTCAGTTCTCCATGCATGGAAAAATCATCACAAATTCAAGGTGAGAATTGATTGGATTTTAGCTAGGATCAAAGGCTATAACAAGAACAACTATGCTATGATTCTTTACCTAACTTTGTGAGGGTAAAAGCATGAATTTTGGTGTAGCAATTTAGAAGACTTAAACCAAAAATGTAGAGCTAGGAGATGGATGTAGGTTTCGGTAGAGTGAAGCAAGAAAGAAGAGGGACACAACAGAAACTTTATAGCACTTGCTTAATTCAACTAGGTGCAAGGTGTCATTAATTTGGATTAACATGTGTCCTTAAGCATGCTAGCCACCTATCATCTTCCTAAGCCACCAAATGTCACCTAATTATTAATCCATTTGTCACTTGGTGATCAATGCCATTTGTCAATTAATTAGTTATGCCAAATGTCACTTATTCATCTATGCCAAATGTCACTTATTCATAAGCTTAATCGTCCTAATTTTTCATGTATCCATTTGTTTTACCACTTGAAATTTTTCCTAGACCAAATATACATTTTAATTTATCAATTTTCCAATTGTACCAAATTAATTTCAAATTTACTACTTGTAATCAATCACACCAAAATGCAAAACATAAACAATACACATTTCACATCATGATCATTTTAACCTTTTCATATTCCGGAATAAGTCAATTGAGTGCATATACATTCTTTGCAATGTATACTAAATCATAATTCATGTGTGTATGCTATTGATATGCATGTGAATGAAATGCAATTCATGAATTTTCAATGATATAGCTTCTATGTAATAGTCTAGGGTCTA
>JANIPN010000217.1:5928697-5944068 GCA_027478595.1 Erythroxylum anguifugum | reverse complement strand
ATATTTCTTATTATTATTACTTTTGAAAATAAATAAGAAACACGAAATGGAGTGAAGGATGAAAAAATCATGAACAAATAACTTTATTTTTGAAATAGCCAAAGATAGGTGACGGTGGTTATTAAGTATTGTTGAAATTTAAGAAATGTCTAATCTTAGGATTAAATATGCTGTATATGTTTGTCTAACCAAACAAATGAATAATTATATTTTAAGAATACACCAGAAATGAAATACCTATTCCGTTGAACCAAATATGTCATATAAGTTCATTGGACGACATTAACCCTGTGTTTGGTTCTTGTCCCCATCAGTGGGGACAGTGTTTCGTCCCATCCTGTTCAGTCTTGTCTCGTTCCGTCTCCAGCTACTAGAGACGCTAACCAAACGCAGCGTAAGAAGACAAGAAACCATTAATAGGTGTACATGCCATTGTTGAAGGTTTGAATCGTTTATCAGTGTAGAACCATATATCTAAAATTTTGCTTGTTTCTCTTATTTATAAAATAATAATTTAGCTATTAAATAATCATTATTATTGTTTTATTAGTTGATTTTAAGCTTTGTCTGCCATTTTAATAATTCTCATTCATGTTCAGTATTCAAAGGATGACACGATGTTGTGGAACCATACAAGACCAGACACGACAGAAGCAGATAGAATATTGTGATCGGTCTTTGTTTCATGTAATTGTTTATTTCTTGACTTAAAAGTGTAGATTGTTCATCTGTTGGGTTGATCTCAAAGTAACAATTAAAGCACAGAAGGTGGTAAAGCAGAGAGCTCAGAGCAAAAATGGCAATGCCATGGGCGATGGCTTTGTGGATGGGGAGGATGGTGTGGCTGGCACTTCTTGGTTGGGTCACTTCATGCTTTTCTGTTGCTGATGAGATTGCTGGCTCTCTTAGAACTGGAGATATTGGCCCTTTCCATGTTGGGTAATTGTCAATTTGTTGAATTTCAGGTCAGATTCTTCAGAAAGATCGAAACTTTATGCTTAATATATTGCTTTCTTGATCACGATTCATTGCTTATGTGTGTGTATTTCGCGACAGAATCGTGGAAAAGATCGAAATTTTATGATTCATTCTTTGATTGTTTTATATCATGATTCGCTGCTTATGTTTGTGCTGGGGTCAGATTGTTCAAAAAGATTGAAACTTATATATGATTAATTCTTTACTTTTTTCTTTTCTTTTCTGAATGATTTATTGCTTATGATTTTGTTGTGTACTCCTCTATGCGATTCAAGTGGTTAGGTCTTTCTTTTTCCTTCTTGATTGTTAGAAACCCTAATATAACATCGGTGCGACTTGGTTCAATGTGTATCATTTTGTTTCTGTTTTATGGCTCAGTTGGATCTGCAATTTTCTATTCTAGGGATATCTTTTAGTTCATGCTTTGTTTTACTATTATTGGTTTGTTATTGAGAATTCAAGTGTCCATACAGTTTGTGCTTCCAGTCTTTTCATTCCTAAGAGGTTTAAGTTCATAGTACTCGTTATTTTGTCATGTATCCGAACGTATGGATGAGATCGTACTTATGTATGTAAGAATAAGGGTCTTAGGACGAACAAAAGCTTCAGCTTTTTGATCCCTTGGTTATTGTGGACATGTAATTAGTTTTTTGGTTGCCAGAAATACAGATCCTCACTGTGAAAAGATATCCCGGGTGACGGTATTAGACACAGAGTGTGTGTTAGACAAAACTTAGTTAGGACCTATAGCATGCAACTTACTGGAAACTTGACTATTCCATGAGTTCAACATCATATCCGTTATAAGGTGAACAATCAAACGATATAAACTGATTGCGATTCGATCGAGTGAACTTCAGCTTTCTCATTACAGCCGATGTTTTTGTTGAAAGGATATGACTTCCTCTGTTTTTTGAAAATGGAAGTAGTTTCTGAGTTTAAATTAGGATCCATCATCAATCCTGTGAGAAACTTACAGTGAGACATATTAATTAGGATCCATTATCAATCCTCTGAGAACTTGACAGCAAAATTCTCACCCCGGGTTCATGGAAGACTCTGAGCTACATGAGACTGAACGTGTAGCTGACAAAGGGTAGCATTCTTTTGCATGTTATGTTGTCTGAGGAGTGTCTTCTCA
This sequence comes from Erythroxylum anguifugum, assembly GCA_027478595.1. Classification (NCBI taxonomy): domain Eukaryota; kingdom Viridiplantae; phylum Streptophyta; class Magnoliopsida; order Malpighiales; family Erythroxylaceae; genus Erythroxylum; species Erythroxylum anguifugum. The sequence continues at coordinate 5,941,949 of JANIPN010000217.1, read as the reverse complement.
AGCATTTATCATTGCATTACACTTGACAGTTTTGAAGACACTTTCAATGATTCAATAGTTAATGACAGTATTAAGTACTACGATTTATCGGTCCTAATTGCTGTTTCATTTCTAGTTCTTCCCAATTTAACTTTCTTAAATTAGTACTAACACCTCCTTACTGTGCCTGAGGAGAAGAATCCGTATATATTCATAAGATTTGTTAACTTGTTCTTGTCAGGTGTATTGAATCAACTTTGTTCTGATGAAAGACTGTACAGGGAACTGTTGTCTGGAAATTTAGGCTCATGACCATCTCTGGTTTCAGGAATGTATATTTCTTGTTGATTTGGGTATTGAGATTTCTGTTTGGGATCAATCAAAACTATTGATTTTTCCAAAATGTACCAAAAGGGAGGACAATCCATGGCCGACTAAGGTTGGCAATGGGTTGAGCCGGGCCAGGCTACTACAGCCCACCATACGATTGACTCCGTCATCTCCATCCCTGTAAGAAGATCAGCCCAAGAACGGTTTCGTCGCATCGGTACCAAATAAATAGGAATTTCTAGAGTTCATTTTCCATTGCACTAATGATGAATTCATTGAGGTCATGATTTGCTCATGTAAATATAAATGTGGGAAGAGAATGTTATTGTATCAGTTGATGATGTTAGAAAGGGCATTATAATTTTTGTTATTGTGAAATGAACTTCTTGCAAATAATTTAAAATAAAATTTCAGTGAAAAAAGGATTTCTCCTAAATCTTGGAAAGGTGTATTTTTTCTTTTCTCTTTTTTTTAATGCTATATTATGTATTTAAAAAATCACATTAAAAAATAAAATTTAACATAATAATTTTTTAAAAAACTTTTGATATGATAATTAATGTAATTAATAGAAGAATCATAAAAAGTTATAATCAGAAGAGTTAAAAATGAAAAAACTTTTTTACTTAAACATCAATTTTAAATTTTCTATAATAAATATATTAACAATTATGTATTTGAGAAATTAACTGTTATGAAAATCTGATTATTTATTTTATATTAAAATTTTATATTAAAAAGAAAATGTTATGAAATTCTTTAACATGTTAAGGATAATAAAAGGAGTTGAGTGTGGTTTAACTTTGAATTACAATAAATTAATAAATCAAGTTTAAGTTGACTAATTTTTAAGTCAAAATCTAAACGATTCGGACTACTATACAAAAATAACATTGTTTATGATAATTTAAACGAATTTGAATTATACGACTTCGATTCATCTCTTTATAAATATTTATGATAAAAAAATAAATTTATTTAATTAATTTAATTATAAAAATTTTAAACTGATCGAATTTAAATTTGATTATCAATTTTTTGATTTAATTTAATTTAATAAGTTTTGTTGCTAAAAATCTATCAATTTGTTAATTAATTGATCGATTTTTTTAAATTAATTAATTTTTATAAACTAATATAAAACAATTATTACTTAATAGTCTCGATTTTCAACAAAAAAAATTAACAACAATCTAAAGTAAAATTTGACTTTCAAATTCATTATCCCTAAAGCCTAAGATCTAACCTAGATTAGTTAGAAAGCAAGGCAAAAGTTAACGGTGTCAAAGTTGGGTGCTTCAATGGTTTCAGTGAAGATTTCTTGTAACAAGTAAGCACCCAGACATCATCAAGAAGTATAAAGTTTTGGGTCACTTCTAAAATGATCGTACGAAATAAGGCATGGATACGAAGTTGCAGCCCCTCACCTCAAGTCCAACTTTCCGCTTTTCCTCGATGAACGACTCTTATCAGTGGAGCTGTAAGTATATAGCTGTGGACAACTTGGTTGTCTTGATGATAAAATGTTTAACATATCAGAGAGCCGCCTGAAATGTGTAGGCGTAATCTTCAGTTAACAGGTTTTGAAATGTTCAAGCTTAACAGGGGACTGCCCAATCTCAAGCTTCTGTTTCGCTCGCTCAGCCACTCGACATTTGGACGGAAAATATCTTCACCCATTAGAGATGTTAGCTCTAATTCAGTCGTGGCGCGATCCAATTGGCTTATCTCGAAGTTGGGTAGAGAAGGGAAAATTCAAGAAGCTCGTGCATTGTTCGATGAAATGCCTGAGAGAGATGTGGTTACGTGGACGGGGATGGTTAGTGGGTATATCAAGTGTGGGTTGATTGGGGAAGCTAGGAGGTTGTTTGATAGAGTTGATGCAATGAAGAATGTGATCACATGGACTGCGATGCTTAGTGGGTATGTGAGACTGAACCGAGTTTTGGAGGCAGAGAGGTTGTTCGAGGCAATGCCGGCGAAGAATGTTGTTTCTTGGAACACGATGATTGAGGGTTATCTGAGAAGTCGACAAGTAACAAAGGCTTTGGAGCTGTTTGAGAGAATGTCTGAGAGGAACGTAGTTACGTGGAATACTGTGATCACTGCGTTAGCAGAGTGTGGGAGGGTGGACGAAGCGAGGAGATTGTTTGATGAAATGCCTGAAAGGGACGTGATCTCATGGACGGCTTTGGTCACAGGGTTGACAGGGAACGGGAGAGTTGACGAGGCAAGGGAGGTTTTCGAGAAGATGCCAGAACGGAATGTGGTTTCATGGAATGCAATGATCACTGGGTATGCGAAGAACATGAGGTTACATGAGGCTCTTGAGTTGTTTGAACAGATGCCTGAGAGGGATCTTCCATCTTGGAATACAATGATCACAGGGTTTATTCAAAATAAAGAGATAAGCAGAGCGAGGAAATTGTTCAACGAGATGCCTGAAAAGAATGTTGTTTCGTGGACTACAATGATTACAGGTTATGTTCAAGAGGGGGAAAGTGAAGCAGCAGTGCATATTTTCGTGGATATGATAAGGGATGGCGTAGTGATGCCTAACGAGGGAACTTTTGTCAGTATCTTGGGTGCATGTAGTGACTTGGCTGGTCTATGTGAAGGGCAACAAGTTCATCAGATGATATGTAAAAGTGTTTATCAGGACAGACCATTTATCGTGTCTGCTCTAATAAATATGTACTCAAAATGTGGGGAATTGAAATCATCAAGGAAGATGTTTGATGACGTAGTTACAAGTCCAAAAGATTTGGTATCTTGGAACGGCATGATGGCTGCCTATGCACACCATGGATGTGGAAGTGAGGCAGTTGAACTGTTTCAAAAGATGCAGTCTTTGGGTATTAAACCTAACGATGTCAGCTATGTGGCTTTGCTCTCAGCATGTAGCCATGCGGGGTTGCTACAGGAGGGATTAAAGTACTTTAATGAACTTATGAGAGACATGTCCATACAATTAAGGGAAGATCACTACGCATGTTTGGTTGATCTTTGTGGTAGGGCGGGGAGGCTTAAGGAGGCCTACTATCTCATTGAACAGCTTGGGAATAAGACATCTTCAACCATCTGGAGTGCTCTTCTTGCTGGATGTAATGTTCATGGAGATCTGAAAACAGGGAAGCTGGCTGCACGAAAACTTTTAAATATAGAGCCAGAGAATGCTGGGACTTACTTGTTATTGTCTAACATATATGCTTCTAGTGGCAAATGGAAAGAAGCCGCAAGAATAAGGTCGAAAATGAAGGACAAAGGATTGAAGAAGCAGCCCGGTTGTAGTTGGATTGAAGTTGGAAATATGGTTCATGTGTTTTTAGCTCGGGACAGATCTCATTGTCAATCTGATACGGTATATTCTTTACTTAGTACTCTTCACTCAAAAATGAAGAAGAAAGGATATTTACTTGTAGATCATTTCATTACAGAGGATACCCTTTTAAGTTATGCTTTTAATTAGCAGATCTGTCTTGCCAAAGAAAGATTAATATGAATCAAACTTCGACAAGTATTAAGTGAAAATTGGTGGTCTCTTTAAACCATGAATGATTTTCTCACCATTTAAGTGAAATGATAATGATATGATAATCCATGACCTAAAAGACCTGTTTAGTTGATATCCTTTAGTTTTTTCAATTGCTTGGTCTGGTGAAATTTAATATCATATTCAACAATTATTTCGGTGGATTTAATTCTAAAAATTACCGCACTGTCAATTAGGACTTAAATGTGAAATAACTGCATATGATTGCTTGCATTCTGTCATTTGGGGCGTGTTACAAGAATTGAGGCATAATACAATAATGAAAAGAAAAAGACAGAAGTCTATTAACCATAAGAGTAGAATTAGAATTTCACACGAATCATTACTAAGTTGGATATAATTTCTATTAATTGGACACAATTTTAACTCATGGCCTTGTAATGTTATCTAATAATTAGTATAGTAAAACAATCTCACAAAGTAAAATTTCTGTTCTCATCCTTTGTTAAGTTAAATTTGTAAACGAAACAGGCTTTGCTTATTGACCATAAAATTAATCCGCTAGAAATGCCAACAAACAACATACCTGTAAGGTCCTTGGGACAAAAATTGCAAAGAGAACTACACTTGAGGTAGATATGTATATATGAGCATGTGAGAGAAAGTTTCAGCTGCCAAGAATGGATACTTAATGCATACATGAAGGCATTCAAAAGTCTCGTGACATCAGCAGAGAACGAATCTCAGAAATTGTTAGTCGAGTAAGTCGGACACTGCGGTCTTCCTGAATGGATCAACCTCAGCCAGTAGAGCAGCCAATCTCTTATGTGGGAATATGTTATCTGCTTTCATCCTGTCTCTGATCCCATATGCTGGGGCCTTGGCATTTATATACGTCTGTATTAACGACTCATACTGCCTCATTCGAGACACATAATCGGCTTGTCTCATTCGATGGAAGATTTTTTCGGCATTACGTACATCACCTCTCTTTGCATACTGATCCATAACAGTCATAAAAGATCTGAACATTGGCCTAACTGAGCTCCGCTCAACTGCTTTATGCAACACAGAGTCAGCCTTCTCCACTTCCCCTGCTTCCGCATATAGCTTTACAAGGGCATCCCATGTCAAAGGGCCCATCCGGCATCCATTATCTGCCATTTGCTTAATTAGATCTTTCCCTTTGACTAGTTTCTTGTGATCTGCATATACCCTCAATAATGCAGCATAGTGTCTTGAAGACAGCTTCTTCCACTTACTCAACATCAATTCGAAAACTGCCTCAGCCTCATCAATGTTATTCAACTTTCCCCAGGCATCGATGGCAGCCACACACTCCTCAAGCCAGGGATTTGACTCACAGACCTTCCAAACTCTCCTCAATTCATCGGCCTTCCCTAGCGAAGCGTACAGAGGAAGTAAAACCTTACAAGCCCATCGATGCTCTTTTAAGTTACCTCCTTCAATCTCTTTTAAGAGACCCTCAGCTTTTTCATTCAAGCCTCCAAATAAATAGTGTTTGGCCATAATAGCTTTAGTACTAGTGTCAGGTTTAAAACCTTCAGACTTCATTGTCTCAAACACTTGATCCATCCCTGTTATGTCATTGGATCCCCCTTTTGCATCTATTAACAATTTGTAAGTAAAGAGAGTGGGCTTGATGTTTTCTTTCTCCATTACTAACAGTACATCAGCAATTTTCTTCTTGTCAAGTCTCTTGTAAAGTAAAAGCAACTGGGTGCAAGAAAATAATGTTACAGGGAATTCAAGGTCCCTCATCTTGTTGAATACTTCCTCTGCTTTCTTCAGATTACTAGAACTCACACAGTTGGCCAATAAGGTCCGATAGATTACTTCCCCCCTAAAGGACTCCGGAATCTGGTGAATGTAGCTCTGTGCCTTTGGGAGGCCATTTACCTTGGCAACCAAATCTAGGCGAGAAGCATAATCTCTTTCACAAAATTCAAGCCGCTTATTTGTCTCTAACCATTTAGAGAGCTGCAAAAGCAAGAAGAGGAAAACATCAGGCATAAAATCCACCGAAAACTTGCAAAACACAAGGCAGAGATACATCCCAAAATTAAAAACTGAAGTCCTAATTATATTTACTAATTGGAAACTTGTATATAATAGTTGCAAGGATGACAAAAACCTAGAGTATGTTTTGACCATCAGAACACCACCATAGATGTACTAATGGGCAGGTAAAAATTAAGCTAATCTGACATGCACATGAAAAATGATAAAACAGTTGACAAAAACTGCAGAGTTTAAACAATGAAAATGGTGAAGTCATTAGATGAGTATTCTTTAACAATAGCAAACAAAAGAACCAAGATCAGTGTATGAAATCAAAATTGGAGAATTGAGATTAGGCAAACTACAATCAGAGAAAGGAGAACACCTCCCAGAACTAGTAACGCTTAAACACCTCCCAGTTACTAACACCTCCCAGAACTAGTAACGGTTAAAGAATCACAGAATGAGCGAAAAAAGGTATAAGATAACAAGTAAAACTTGTCAAATAGAAATGGAAGTCCAAATCGCCTTAAGCACAGATGGACACATTATGTGCTTCCACACAAGTATACATCTTCATCAATCAGATGGACAGGTGTACGCACAATAAGCATCCAATTCTATTTTAATTGCACTAAAATCAATCTAAATTCAAGCATCTACCTTAAGTAGAGAAAATATTAAGACAAGTACATTCCTCCATGTCATAACAACTTCCATGTATTGCCTCTGTATCACCAGAACTAAGATAAAGTTGGATCAAACTATAATATCAAAACAGTACCTGTAGGGCCTTAATATACATACGACGTTTGCGAAGATTCAGCATAGCAGTTGTGATCTCTGTACGGCTTAAATCCTTTCCTTCTTCCGCCCACTTATTAAGAACATCATACAGAGAATTTGGAGAGTTAGCTATAGCCTTGAACAGTTCTGAAGGCCGTTTATTCTGTGGTTTCTTTTCAGTCAGATCCGTTTCAGCATCTGATAATTCAAAAGCAGTTTGTGAAGGTTCTCCAATATTATCCTCTTCATGGTTGTCATCCAAAATATCAGGCTCAGAAAGTAACTCATCATCACTTCCTACTGTTGTATCCTCAGTTGTATTGCTGCTAATTGTTTCAAGTTCAGATAATCCATCCTCCAAGTCGTCATCTGATTTACTGCTTTTAGCACCGGCTTGAGAAGATAAATTGCGGGTTCCCATGGATAACTTGGAGAAAACATTTGAAGAGTTGTAAAATATGCATCTTTCAGATTCAGGAGAAGAAACGAAAATTGTCAACCCCTCAAAGTAACTAGTTGTTACTTGTGATTTAGAGCCACCGAGACTTGAAGTCCCTACCCTTAATCGCTGGAACCTGAAAACAAAAAAGAAGCTTCAAATTCAACAATTCCAAGGAAGATAGCTTCACCCCAACCTTAAATTATAAAATCATAAAACCCTAAACCTAAACACATTCTAGACATTGAGAAGAGAAGGCTAAATTAATCCCTGAGATTGTATACTCTCCTTACAGAAAAGCTCAATTGCACCCAAAAATTGGAATGCGTTTTTGAATTAGTAATATATGAAGTTCAAGCATTTCCCAAGAAAAAATATGGCCATAAAGGAAAAAGAAGAGGAAATAAAAGAGAAAAAAAAGGTTTAGTTTGCTGGCAGTAGGAGTGATGACACAATTAAGCCTGCAAATCTATTCCTTCCTTTCACGAGTCAACAGTCATAAAGCCTAAACACATTTTGCTTTCTCATTTTTTCTGACTCCCATTTTTGTCCCAGTTCCAACTTTCCCCAATTTCTTTTCTTTCCTTTACCAAATGCCAAGAGAAGGCAAGCAAGCTAACAACAAAAGAACAACAAAACCAAGCTTCCTTCGATTCAAAACTTATTCATCCTAATCTGATTTCGTGTCAAAGCCCAAAGAAATTACACCCCTTCCAGTTTATCATTAATTAAAGCATAACACACATTCTAAGTAATCAAAACTACTAATCCCACTCATTTAACTACAAGTAACAGCTAAAAAACAATCATTAAACCAGACACAGAGGAAACAGACTGTACATTTCCATCAAAACAAAACCCAACATTCCCTTTCTCTTCAATTCTAAGAAACTTAATAATCACATACGAACAGAACTCCACTACTTGCTTTATCTCGCATAGAAAGAGAACAGTTTGTTCAGTGTGCCGAGGAAGCGAAAGGACCTACTTGAGAGAATTAGAAGCTCGACGAACAGCCCACATGGTGAACTCCTCAGGAACCAGAGACCCAATCAGAACAGTGAAATTTAAAGAGAAATTGTAGAGAGTGAGACTGAAGAGAAACAAACTCTTAAACCCTAACAAAGTCCTCTTGAACAAGATGAATTTTACAATTTTTTCTAAGAGATGGAACTGTCACACTCACACCTATACTAACTAATTTAATTAACGATTCAATTTTAATATTTATCTTCAAATTTTACTTGGCTTAATAAATTATTATAATTATTTTAAAGTATTAATTTAATTGTTTAAATTAAATTCAAAATTTGATTTAAGTTATTATATTAATAATATTTGATTGAAGTTTATGTTAGAATGAGTTTTTTAAAAAATAAAATTAGAGTAAATTTTTTGAAAATTTTAAATATCAGAAATTTTTATACAATTTTTTTAATTATACATAAGCTTCGCAAAATAGGCTTAGTCTAGAGTTTAATTATTTTATTTTTAAAATTTCAAGCATCAAACAACATCGTCTTAAATTTTTAAAAATGAAAAAAATATATGCTTAACTCGGGTTTAATTAGTCTTCAGGCTACTCAAATCCAATCAAGTTCTAACACAATCCTAAAGCTTTAGGTCCAATCGAGCTTCAAGTCAGGCCTGACTCTAAATAGTAAATACAAAGACTCGAACTCAAGTCGAACTTGTCCCATATTTTTTAATCCCATTTTGTAAATGAACATTTTTTCTCTGTTTACTTTTTTGTTTTTTGAAAAGAAAGATAATATGATTAAAAGCGACAGAATAAATCTCAAACAATACATCGAGCATATCAACCCATAGATAAAACCTGCTATGGCTAATAGAGTTACGCGTTAGCAGGTGGGCACACCTATTGTCTTGACGCCTAATTTATGTTTATTTTTAATTTGATTTGAAGTGAAAATTTTGCAAAATCACGTCCTATTAAATAGATTTTAAGTTTACTTTATAAATAATTTATATTGACCAAATTAAATTTAATAATAAACTCAATTTTCAAAAATAAGGTACTAATCCTAATTTCAAAAATAAGTGTTAATAAATTGTGTCTTGGCCATTTACTTTTTTAGTAAGGTGGTGTTGGAGTCAACTTACATGCATTACTAGTTTAGATAATTAAGGAAAATATTCTAACCAATAAGTTAAGTGTAATACGTAGTATAGACCTTATTACATACTCGGGATTAACATGCAAATATTAAAAATGAAGGTAATACGGAGTACCTAATTTCAGTTTCATCTCTGATTTCGATGGCGATTTCGAGATCCAAACGATCACGAATCTCCCGGGACTTTTTATGAAAAGTGTTTACCAACACTTGGTTTATGACTTTCTACAATTTTCTTAATACATAAGTTCTCCTAACAGGTCAGAGATTCCCTATGCTTATGATTGATATGAGCAACTGTAGGAGAACTTAACGTTTATATAGCTTCCATATCGAATTTCCCCATCACAAAGACGATATGGGTTTGGTTCATACTAATTGAGGTCTATTTTTTACCCAGACTTTGACCTATTAATCTAGATCATTTATTGGGTCACTTTATTATCTTTGTTTGAATCAAATTACCTAACTTAACCGATAATTTATTTAAAAATTAAAAAAGTGCAATTAATAATTGTTCAACTTGATGAGAAATGACAAAATTGTCCAACCCCAAGTCCTTTGAGATTATTATGCCATTTTCCATTTGTTCTGGTGGATCTTTTTCTTGTGTGTGCATCTGGAGTTAGCATTTTTATTGAACTCTAACTCGGAAAAGTTTGAATTGATTAAGCTTCGGACCCGAAGCTTTTAGCCCAATTTGATAACTCAGGGTTGGAGTTCTAGACCTTTGTTGGACTTAACATGCTCTAATGGAACCATACGAAATACTTGACACCTTGACATCATACGTTTGCTCCAATTGTGGTGGATTTCCTTTAAGAAATTAATGCTTTGAATCAGAATACTATGCGAGAAAGTTGTTTAAAGCATAGTGCGGTGAGAATCAAACGATTAGGTGGATTAAATCATGGGATAATTTCATGTTCCTCCACGAATTTTGTACCTTGTAACATTTTAGTCCCTGAACTTTGTTTCTTAAACACTGTAGTCCACCAAACTGTATCAATACTTCAAGGAATCAGTCTTAATATTATATAAAAATAGAAGTTTCAAGGACAGAAAGATCAGACTATGAATAGAAAACAAACATGTAGGAACTATTATCATTCAAGATGGGCAGGGCCCAATTTGCAATTATTCCTACAATCTTCTCTTAAGCCTAACAAAATGTTACTACTAGGCCTTATGTGAGGAGGGCATTACATGAGTAACATCTTGATATATCCAAATATTAAAAAAAACACACAAATGGTTAACGCGGAGCTTTGGGGAGTGTATACCAGGCTCACACTAGCATGGAACCTGGAGTTCTGACAAATTGAGCTTGAAGTGGACTTCACCGCAGTCCTCACCCTTATCTCCTCTTCCGCCAATCAAGCGACAACCAACAATTCCATAATCATAGGGATCCACGAGCTCTTCATCCATAACTGGACTGTTGTTCGTCAACACATTTAAAGAGAGGGCAACAAATGCGCTGACTGACTAGCCAATTACACGGGTCACCTTGATCTTGGAATGACTTATTTTAGCACTATACCCATAGGGTGCCACCTCATCCTTCTTGAAGATTTGTCAGGAATGGTTTCCCCCAGACTGTTTATGTAATATTTCGGTAGCTTTCCCTTCTAAAAAAAAAACACAAATGAGTAGTTTGTTACTGACACTTAGTATATTCCAACATATGATATGATCTTTCAACAAGTTTGATATGATCGCTCTAATCTTTCTATTCTTGGTGACTTAATATACTTATCAGACTCAGGTTAAACTAAAAATTCTGAAATTTGTTGAGTTTATAAAGTTTTTTTTAGTTTTTATATTCTTTTAGGTTTTGGATCGATTTAGACTTCGCAAGCTCAAAACTCAAACTTTTTACTTGACTAACTTGACATTTGCCTATTGACTTTAGGTCAAGATCGAATCAAAATGCTAGTGATAGCATATGCAAAATGTGACAATGGTACTATTTTGGAGAGGCAGAGATGTCATGCTCCAATAAGAAATTCTTGTATTTGTACATCTATGGTGAAATGGATATATAGTCAAGGAAAGGAAACTTTCTTTACAATACTTGAGTTGAGCAAAAGTAGCTTTGGAGTTGGCTTACCTCATCAACTTTTTAGTATAAAGTTACTTTCTTTTTTTGTCCCTTTCTAATTATTTCTAAAGATATTGAAGTGGGGGGCAATAAACACACACACATACACGTTGGCATCACTAGTGGATGCGTCTCTTTCTAATAAATGTATATATATATATATATATTCCATACAAAAATTAACATTTTGTGTACAACAAAACCATAATTTGATTAGTTATGTTGAAAGCAAAGGCTTAGTTAGGTTTGGTAAATAGAATAAGTTGGATTCAGGTGATATGCCTTTTGCTTATGAGCGGTCCAAAACTCAATCAAAATTTGGATAAAATGACGCGGTATTATCAATTTTATATCCAAATGACGCGGTATTATCAATTTTAATAAAACGAGAACTTCAAAGAATAGAAAGACGAGAATTTTGTTGGTGAAAGAAACGAAGTGTTTTGTTAAAGAGAACGAGTGAGACTTGATAAAATGCAATTATTACGAAACGGGGTGTTTTGATAATTAAGTTAAACTTAAACCATGATTTTGACATGTAAGACATCTTTGCATTTAATTTTTTACCAATTTTGGCTTCTAATATAATATATTGTTTTCCAAAAAATATTAATAAAATGACATTATTTTAATAAATCAAATTTCAATCATTAGATTTTATGAATAGTTTCTAAGTCATCTTCCCATAGTTTTGGAGACATTGATGACACACACACAACTTTTAATTAACTTTTCTAATTAAATTTTACTAATGAATATAAAAATGTGATTAATTTATAGGTAGTTGGGTAGATAAGCATAAAGAGGAACAACATTAATAATCCTTAAACATTTAGGAGGGAATACATATATTAAAAATGCAACTCTTACTATTTTTATACACTAGTTTAATTTAAACTTTGATTAAACTTAAATTAGCAAAGTTAAATTTAAATGTATTAAACTTTGAGATTTCTTAGATATTAAATTAAAATATCATATTCATTTTAAGTTGGATTTTTTTAAGACTGAAAGACAGACTCAAAAATTGAAATTTTTACTAATTTAAGTTAGAACTTAATTAAAATTTAATTAAATCAATTTTATTTATTAGTTTATTAGGATCACATAATTTGTTCATACTCTACAGTTTATTCAATATGTACCTAAAAAATAAAAATTTCAGTATAGAAAAAATTAGACCCAATCCAAAACCTAATTTATAAACTCTTATATATATGGATATTAATTGTCTAAGGACTTCCAAAACCCTAGTGATTGATGATGCTAAAGCTCCACTTTGAGGTGCCTTGAAAAGAAAGTACTCTTCTTCATTTCTGGCCCTCCTTTTTTTCTCTTATCTTCTTTACCCTTCTTTGTGGATTCCATCCCACCTGTTCTTAGACATTATAAAAAGTGTCTGTTTCTTGTATATGATTCATCCATGGTGGTCTGCTCCATAAGTTTGTGGCTTATTATGGAATCAAATATTTCAAAGCATCAGGACCAAAATCATATATTCCTTTGACCAATGATTCCATTATGAGATAAAACTCTACCCTCCACTATTTTAGTTAGTTCATACTATTTGAAAGTACAAAGAACAATCTTTTATGTATATCTTACTCATATTTTGTCTATTGATTAGGTTCATAGAATATATATTTCCGCTTTTAAGGGTTACTAGTTCTCAAGGTGTCCGTATAAAAGAACTAGATCACTTTAATTTGTCTCATACGTGGGCTAATTAGTTGGGACGCTGGAGATTCTAAGGTATTATATGAAATGTTTTGGAAAATAATATAAAAGAGCCCCTGTGATATATTTGATTATTCATCTTAGCCCTTGTTTTTTTAATTCGTTCACCTTAGCTCTTGTGTTTTTTATTCTCATTCAAGATACCCTAATTGGGTATTTTCAGACAAATTTGCCCTTGGAATCAAGAGATTAAAAAAATGTATTTCAATAATCTAAGGGCAAAT
>JANIPN010000217.1:5905310-5928597 GCA_027478595.1 Erythroxylum anguifugum | reverse complement strand
AATTGGGTATTTTCAGACAAATTTGCCCTTGGAATCAAGAGATTAAAAAAATGTATTTCAATAATCTAAGGGCAAATTTGTCCGAAAATACTCAATTGGGGTATCTTGAATGAGAATAAAAAACACAAAGGGGTTAAGGTGAACGAATTAAAAACACAGGGACTAAGATGAATAATCAAGTATATCACAGAGGCTGTTTTACGTGATTTGTCAAATGTTTTGGTTCTTTTCAAGCAAACTTGTAAAAGACAATAGCAATTCATGACAGGCCACCAAACCACTGAGATTAATTAAATAAGGACTTGATTAATAAATATAATCTCCGTCTACATCTTTTAATTAAAGTTCGTTAATGTCAAGTAAAATTTTTAAAATTACGATAAAGTGTTATTACTGTGGTTTATCATAATTATTCATCCGTTCCTTGATGTAATCCACATTTCATAATATAAAATCTTGAAGTCAAGTAAAATTTAAGAATCTTTGAATTCGTTGACCCACTTATAGCATAGTGACTCCAACCCCTTGGATATGCGACATGAGCTTGACTTGATTAGGTTTGAGTTAAGTTCAAAATGATGTCGTTTTGTTGAATTAATACAGATTGAGTCAAGTCAAACTTTAACCGTACCGAAATTCATTCAATTCAATGATAATTTATTGATTTTGAGCTCGATTAGATTGAGTGAAACTTGTAAGGTACAGATAACTTAGACGCTTTAAGGCGTAAGGAAGTTTTGGATACATGATTATTCCTATCTTAATTGCACTTACATTACTTGTTGTTTGGGACAATCAATGTAGGAGTCTGGTCAAGCAAGAAAGTTTGGTGGATCAAACAGCTCCCACCACAAGTTTGCGGTCCCATGTTTGAGCCACCTAATAACCAACCACATCCATAAACAGGAGTTCAACCACCTGCCCGCATGGGTAGCTTTAGTGACAAACTAGCAGGGTAAGTTGGTCCAAGGTCCTAGGTTTGACTCCTGACAACGAAAGGAAAGGACCGCTCTGCTAGGAGGCTGTTCAAGATTAAACCGTGATTCAATCCTCCAACAGTAATCGGGCCTGCGACTAAAGGCTCTTAGAGTTGGAGATCAACCTTTTTGGTTCAAGGAGTTCAACCACCTGATCCTAAGAATAATCGAGGATTTTTTTCTTCTAACACCATGGTTAGACTCCAGGAAAGTGCATATTAGGCTATTAGTATCATCATCATTTTAATGTGTTTTTTTAATTAGTAAGTATTTAAGTTCATGTTAGATAAACCGTTCATGGATATTGATAATTTGCGAATTACGTGTTTTAAATAAATTATTTAACGGGTAAGTAAATTATTTACCGAAAATAACTTCTTTATTATGTAGGAGTAAAGTTGTGTACTATCAGATCTTCTCAGACTCCGCTTTATTACTGGACTTCAAACTGGGTGTAATGATGATGATGATTTAACGAGTCAATGATTTAAATCTTCTTCAAAGTTACTAATTCTTCAACTTCATAAATTTGAAAAGTTGGTTTCGTGTCATGAACACCAAAAAGTTGTGTTATACATAAGATTTTTAGGTGTCAAGAACATGAAAATCATATTAATTTTACATGAAACGTTGTTCACCTAAACTGCAAAATATACCCATAAAAGGAAAAAACATATATATACATAATCATGTAGGAGCATTTTTTATGTCACAGTCACCTTCAGCTACTATAAGTTGGGTTTATCATCATTGATTACTCAGATGCATCAAAGAAGTAACCTCCCAGATGCTTAGGATGATTACATTGTACGTTTTTAATTTTCTTGTAATTAAATCGCTTAGGTCCAATTTCGATCCACTCAAAGTTAACGAATAAAATTTATCGTAAATCTTGAGCTTTAAACCGAGCTTAAAATTGATTATGCATGAAACATTTCGATTTGATTGATTAAAACGATATTATTTTTTTTAACAATATGAATTTTAACCTCACGCGTGCCGTGCGATTACTATCAATTACGATAATCACGAGACTTTCGATTGTAATTACTATAAATCTGGGTATTTTTTCATCATTAGTTAGCTGTTACTTAACCAGATAACGAATATTTAGTAATTTTCTAAAGATTATTAGCAATTTAATAGAATGAGGGGCTGAAAACAAGACAGGAAGAGCATTGGGATCATATACAAATCGAATCACAAGACAAAGTTGGAGTAGTTGTCTTAAAAACAAGACAGGAAGAGCATTGGCATCATATACAAATCGAATCACAAGACAAAGTTGGAGTTGTCTTAAAAACAAGACAGGAAGAGCATTGGGATCATATACAAATCGAATCACAAGACAAGGTTGGAGTTGGCTTAATCTCTCTCTCTCTGTCCTTTTGTTTTTCTTTTTAACGATCCATTGTTAATCACTTTCTAAATTAATGATCACAATCTGATGGATCGTCAACGGAAATTTACGTGGGTGTGTAGAGCTGGTGGGGTTTGGTAGAAGTTAGGCCAAACTTCAACTGTGCTATGATGGCCTGATGACTAGGTGCCATTTGTTATCCACCAAAGAGTTTTACCTCAGCCTTCAAGCGATCATAGTTGGCACTCGCGTCGGTGTTGACTCACCTTGATTTGAAATCAACAAGAAAATTTTGAGTTGACTAAATTTTGAATTGATTTTTTTAAAAAATTAAGATTTTAAGTTGAACTCTCACCTTGAGAAGCCTAACTTAATTTAGGGAATCTCATCCAAACATTTGTGTAGACCTCATATAAATATATGGATGAGATTTAATGGAACAGAGTTGGGACTGAGTAACGGGAACAAAAGATTTGATGTGCTTAATTTGTCTTAAATTTTGTATAAAATTTGAAAATCTAAAAAACAGCTCAAAAATCCGACCTAACCAGAAATTCAATTAAATTAAAGTCATTTAAAAAATTTAAATCGATATGATATTGTTAATATTATAAGAAATAATCTAAGTAATGAATTAATTTTTTTAATAATCTTAAATTTTAACAGCATTTTGATTCGGACTTACTCTATCAATAAGAAAATTATAAGTTGAATTTTGGTCTAAATTTTCAAAAAATTTAAGACTTTAAATCGGACTTTTAAATTAAGAAGTTTGATTTAATTTATCTTAAACAAATATGAAAATCTTTTTTAAAAATAAAAAAAGTTTGAAAATTGTTAATTTAACTTAAAATTCAATTAAGTTTAAGTTATCAACAAAATTTCTTGCGGACCTGATTCAACTTAATCTATTGTTAATATTATAAGAAATAATTTAAGTAGTGAAGTAAAGTTTTTTAAGAATCGTGGTTTGGAATCACTTACTTATAAGTGATTAAATAATTAAATAATACTTGTTTTTATAAGTTATTAAATGTGACTTAGTCTATTACAATAATATTTTTAAAAAAGTATTGCCTTTTTAACTTTAATCTCTTATTACTCATTTCTTTAGTCTCTAGTTTTTATAGAGATTAGATCTTCTGTTTTGATTATGGTGTTTCTATCTGTTTCATTAAATCTTATTCACACATTTATGTGAATCCCATATAAATATATAGATAAAATTTAATAGAATAGGGTGACTGAAATAGAGGATTTGATGTTGTCTATGTGAGATTTCTATGTTCCACTTCTAAGTTCATCCTAATCTTTGTCAAATGAATCATCAAAGGTTCTGCAAGCTACCTAGTGATTTTATCTATTTTTAGTAGCAAATTACACACAAAGTTACGGAGTTTCAGATTAATAATAATAAAAAGTTTGGAGTTTTGGATTAGAGAGAGAGAGAGAGAGAGAGAGAGAGAGAGAGGGTTGACAGCCACTTAAAATTATCCATATCTCCACCAAACAGTGTGGTCCATTAGCTGCATATGATTCTCCATTACTTTTAATGGGGTTTCTCTTTGTGTTCCTCGAGTTCATAGGCTTTTGATAAGTGGGTCTCTTTAATCACAATCTAAATCTATTTCAACATTCCCAAAGTTTGGATTTTTTTTCTTATTTCTTTTCCCGCTATTTCAACATTCCCAAAGTTTGGATTTTTTTTCTTATTTCTTTTCCCGTCAAAAACAACTCCCAATCTTCAACTGCCAGCTGCCCCCAAACAACTTGGGGTTTCTCTTCACTGTATGGAGATGCCATGAAAAGCTCTCATATGCCATATTAAAGAAGCAACCTTGGGGTCTGCTCCTTGTTCAGTTTGGTATTGTAACTACCAACATTAAAAGCTTGTCGGTCTCGGTGTCTTCAGATGTCACTCTTTTTCATAAATGTCTTGGTTTTGCCAAACTGTCTAGCCTGTCACTTTCCATTGGTTGCGTTCCAATAGAGGAATAGTAAATTCATATAATCCTCTACTCATTGCTTCTGTTTATGTGCTTCATTTGCTGTTGAGTGATATCAGATTGATTGGCTTCTTCTTCTTCTTCTTCCTTTCATCTTTTTATCATTTCTACTAAAATTTGAACCAATGCTTTTCTACTTGATTTTTTGCTCTTCTTTAGTGTTCTTCTTCAAGTCATTTTCTTTCAAGCAACTCCAACCAATTAAGGGTGGGTGGAGATTGTTGTCCTTGTTGTGGTCACCTTGGTTTTGGGAGGACTTTTCATGTTCCCTTGTGGACATGTTTCATAAAGGTTGGCTTGCTATTGGCTTCTTTGAAGTTCCAATCCAAATGCCAATGAAGAAGATGAAGATGAATCTTGGTTCGAGAGAGCCAGAACAAGTGGAAGATGTGAAGACTTCTCTACTGGATTTGCCCGACTTGGCCTTGGAAACCATTCTTGAGAGGCTCTCGCCAGCTGGGTTGTGTAGTATGGCAAAAGTATGTAGCAGTTTAAGGGGTGTGTGTATGAGTGATCATCTTTGGGAGAAACACTTGAAGCAGAAATGGGGTAAAGTGATTGGTGAAGTTGCTCACAAGGAATGGCAATGGCGTATGGCTATGGCTTCCAGAAAGAAACCAACAAGTCTCTTGAATCAAAACAGTCAAAAGGGTTTGTTAGGAACTCTTGGCAGTTTCTGGCCTTTCCCTTGGATTAAACCAAATTTTCAAAGTAGAACCAAGCCAAAAACTGGCTTCCAAATCGATTCAATCATGGCTTTGTATCTCTCTCTTGAAACTGGCAAGTTCTGGTTCCCAGCTCAGGTCTACAATCGCGAGGTAATTTTTCTAACAGAACTATGTTCCTGATTTTTAGGTCCTCGTACTTTTAGAAAATCACACTGATCTCCTTTATACTAAGATATACTTCACTAGTTGCTTCTTATGCGTGATATTAACAAAGTAGAGAACATTTTTTTTCCCTGTTCTTGTGGCAGAATGGGCATGTTGGGTTCATGCTTTCCTCCTATGATGCACAGCTTAGCTATGATTCTAGGACTGATACATTTCTTGCAAGGTAAAGAAGGAGGTCTGAAGTTTATCTAATTAGGCTTCTTAACTGCATATTTATGAATCTACAGAAACCTGCTGCATAATTTTCTGAAACGAAAACTATCCTATATGAAACTTCAAAAACTTTCAGCATTTTCTTTTCAAGTAATGTCAAGTTGTTTCCTTCTTGTGATGTTCAATTGCTAAGTACATAAGTTTAGTTCAGGAGGAGGAAGTAAATGATGCTCACACTTGTAGATTCTGAGGAACACGTAAAAAAAGGTCCTCTTCTGTTCTGCAGGTATTCTCCATATGGGAGACGAACAATAGAAGAAAACATATGCTGGGGTAGGATAAGAGCTCCACCAATTGACAATCCTGCAGATGTTCTCTATGTTTCCAACTGTTTAGATGACCTGAGACCTGGGGATCATGTTGAGATCCAATGGAGGAGGAGCAGAGAATTTCCCTATGGTAAGTCCTCTGCCATAAGAAGATTACTGTTCTTATGAGTTCATGAACCTTGTGGAAACCTATATAATTCTGAACACATTGGATTGGAAGATCCTGGTATCTAGAGTCCCTTCAGCATTATAGCATCAAGTTGGTGCTTGCAGGACTTTAACATGTACGCTGTTTTATTTGAAAAGCTTGGAAATCTTAAAACATTTCATGGATCTTGGCTTGGATAGTTTAGTTTCAGAATGTTATCTCTAGGAAGAAAAGGAGATTGTGAAATTTCGGAGTCATGAGGATATTGTTCTAATGCCTTCTGTGAAACCGACAGGCTGGTGGTATGCGGTTGTTGGTCATCAGGAATTTTGTGCTGGGAATGCAAATAGCTGCCATTGTCATGACAGTGGTGAGAGCATCTT
The DNA here is from genome assembly GCA_027478595.1 of Erythroxylum anguifugum. Taxonomy (NCBI): domain Eukaryota; kingdom Viridiplantae; phylum Streptophyta; class Magnoliopsida; order Malpighiales; family Erythroxylaceae; genus Erythroxylum; species Erythroxylum anguifugum. The sequence continues at coordinate 5,922,348 of JANIPN010000217.1, read as the reverse complement.
CTTCAAATCTGCTCTTTTTTCTTTCTTTTTCCTTTCTTTTTCTTTTTATCCACTCTCTTTTATGCATGGATAGGAACATAAAATAGGTTCTGTAGTTTTCTATGCCAAGCAAAAAAGACACGAGGCAGAGAACACTTTTCTGAATTCATGGAATGTAGAGCCTTTTCTCTGTGTCTTTCTCTTACCCTCTGAACAGCAGTTGCCATATTCTTGATCACATCTCTAGATAGCTTTTTTTGGACTTGCCACAAATTAAACTATCAATATCTTCTGTTGTAGCATTCTAACCCCAATAACTGAACGCTTTTGTCTGTAAATACTGCATATTTGATTCTGTCCATAACATTTTTCATTTATATACAATTAAAATTAAAATAAAGAAGATCCGGGTAAAAAACTGCACTCCTTTGTATATGTCAGTCCTAAGGACGTAACACCATTCCCAGAGCTATCCAGACAGACAGGAACTTTTGATGCTACTGTACCTTTTGAAGTGTCTAATTTGAAAAGTTTTGCCAACAGATATGGTGACCTTGGAGTTCAATCAATACAGCCCTGGTTCTCAATGGAGACGAACCATAATAAATCGGAAGGGTCATCGGGAAGAAGGAAACGAAGCCGATGGCTTCTACGCAGGAATCAGAAAGCTTTATGGGGAGGAAGAGATCTCCAGGTGGAAACAGCTCTGGCCAAAGCGAGTTTTGGAGTAGTCAGATGCCAAACTGTTTAGTCATTAGCTTTTTGTATATAGGCAGGCCTCTCGTTTTTCCCTTTCTTCAAGTCATGAAGTGAACCAAAAGGATCCTGGACGGGTGACCATTAGGCTCCATAAGTTTTGCTGATGATGTAGAGAACCTGAACACATACAGTATCACAGAGCTCTGAGTGTAGCAGAAGATGAAAGAGTCTCTTTCCTGAGATTCTTACCAATTCAAGAGAAACTATGTTTTGGCAGAAGACGAGAAGATAGATGCATTCTCCTGGATTTTTGCAGTCTGCAGAAATCCGGACGATTGAAACCCTGGAAGACATGAATCTGACATGTTAATCTAAGATAGTTTTGCTACAAAAAACAGGAAGCAACTCTGAATTGTTGCAGAAATTGACAATTATGGAGTCATTTTCCAATTCCATCAGGACCTCATATCTGGTATGTCCAGTTTAATCACATTCCTGACAGTTTAATGAACACTTGTCTATGGTCAGGAGAACCTAAATCCAGCATAGTTTCCTGCGTCAACATTGAGTTGTGCTTCCTGATGAGTCTGCTACCTCTTTGCATTAAAAGTCTCACTTCCCAACTAGAGGCCGCAACGGCCGGAATTTTAACCTTTTGGATTGAATTAATAAGATTTTAAAACATCCATCATTTAATTGAAAATTTTAAAAATAGAACTGTTGAATTAAAAAAAATTCTAAAATTTAGATATTTTAGAATTAATTATTCATTTTCTTTACTTTTAACTTCAAATTTTATATTTGTGGCATATCATATAGATCATTAAAATCTTTATATCTTAATAATTATCTCACCTTCTTTTCTTTTTTACAGAACAAACAATATTAAAAATAGGGTCAATTATAAATAAAAGTTCAAATCTTCGTCAAATTTTTAATTATAGCTTAAATTTTAAATAATAATAATTAATTTTTAAAATTTTCAATTTTAATATGACATTTATGACATCATTATTTTGCCAATGTAATAGTATCATGTGTACAGGGACCCTTACGAAAACGATGTCGTTTGAAAATCTGGGCACAAGCTCTTCCACGCTAGCCCACTCCAACCCTCATCACTCCACTCTCCACAACTCCTCTCCTCTAGGATAATCCAATTTCTTCGAGTCTTCCATTGATATATCCAAGTTCCTCTTCAACGATATCCTATACTCTGTATTCCAGCTTATATTTCTTCGAGTCCTCCATTGATATATCCAAGTTCCTCTTCAACGATAGCCTATACTCTGTATTCCAGCGTATACCTACACGAGAGGCATAACAGACCAAACCCCACTAAGACAACAATTGAATTAAACCAATAAAAGAACAAAACTTTTAACCTTTTCTCATAAAAAATAACAAATTTAAGCAGTAATGATGGCGGATACGAGAAGGCGATCAAGTGGGTGTTTCAAAACCCTAATCGTGACGGAGAACTGATCAGACGGAAGCAAACCAAGCATAGTGGAGATGGTCTGTTTCATGGAGTCCTTAGCGGAATTAGAAACGCTCTTGGAGATAATGGCGCTATCAAGAGGCACGATGCGTTTGAGCATGTTGGCCATGACAGAGAACCCACGGTCAAAGCATGATTTCCGAGTGGACACGAACTCCTCGTAGACACTGCCGCCGCTGCTGAAGCAGCTAACAGTGGAAGAAGAGGATGTTGAGAAGAACACCGGCCGTTGAGGGGCAAAAGGCAGAAGCGACAGTAGAACGTCGACGGAGGTGGTGCCGATGATGTCGTTTTTGTTATTGATGTTGGGTCTCGGGTCGTGCTAAACTTAGGCAGCTCGAGTCGGAGTTCCATGTTTGATTTTTTTGAAAAATTGGACCTAAGGCCCATTCAATCCGGGTCAGACCGACCGGAGCCCAAAAGTCATCTCTATTAACATCACTTTTTTACCAAATCAAAACCTAAAATTTAAATTAAGGAATTGACTGTAGTTACTTAAACCCAAATCGTGCAAACCATCATTGGAGGATTGGATTGTCGAGTCCCAGGTTGATTCTGTCAACTCTTCACAAAAGTTGAGATAAAAAGTGAAACAAAGTTACAAGAGAAGGTAAGTACATGGAATCTACTCTACGAGAAGGAATTGTTTATATATAGAAAGATTGGAGAAGGAAAGTGAAAATTTAACCAAAAACCAAATAAATCAGGAAAAGTAAGGGAAGTCGCCGATCTCTCCTCTCCTGCTCCGCCCAGAAGACGACGAGACGAAGATTTTGACTATGAACGGCGGCCCCTCCGGATTCAGTTCGTCCCCATTAACCAAAATTTCTTCGTTTCTTCAATTACCACACACGGAACCACTTGTCTTTGTGTATTGAGAAACCTTTTCGATGTGCATTCATTGTGCTGAAAAGATTGAGTTTTTCTTTTTTGTGGTTTTTGTTGTGATTCAGACAATGCCCCGGTTACGAAATTGTTTGTTATTGCGTCTGCGGTCTTCACCCTTTTCTTTGGGGTCAGAGGCACGTCTTCCAAGCTTGGATTTTCTTATCAGGTGATTATATTTGTCTGGCTATCTGCTTTTGTTTCTTTTCCTCCTGAAAGGATTTCTTTTGGGATTTATGGTCTTACTAAAATTTCTTTCTTTGGACATATTTTTAAGCGAGTTTTTCCTGCTATTTATTGGAATAGATTGAACTCGTATCAGAATTATCCTTTTGTAAATGTTCTGTTTGATCTTCTCGTTCTGTCTGAATTTTGTGAGTATTTTAAAAGGATGCTGTTTCCAATGCTTTAAATGAATTGATCTGAACTAAGCTTGAGGTGTTGTCTACTAGGAGTCGTCTTACGGGTTAAGAAATTTATGGTTAGTGCTTAATGTATTTGAGATTTATTTTGGTGGGGAATTTGTTGATATTTATGATTTTGCTTCAGCTCTCTTCAATAGTGCTAATCATTGTGGCAAAGCTACTGTTAAATGGGTCGTTGAGCATTGGCAAGTGATTGTTGCAGCCAATTTGAGTTTCAATAATATTTAGAGTAGCTTGTCTTGGATAAACCAATTATAGTGTTAAGGGTTTACACCTTGCACCTTTCTTTTCCCTTTTGCACAAAAACTGTTGTTCAGGCACCTCTGCATCAGTGAATGAAGATTGACATTTTGGATGTGGGTAACGTAATGGAGAGATCTTTATGCATACAATGCTAGACATGAAGAAAGAGATATGATTGAATTTGTAGGGTAATACAGTCTTTAAGGCAGAAAAAGAGAGCTGCCACTGAATCTACTATCTTGTGTGTAAGCAGATACTTAAGGATTGACTAGATATTAAATGAATCATGCATACCATTTCACTGCAAAATATTGTTATTGCGTTGCAGTTTTAGTCAAAGATGTTCTTGTTTTCTGGGAAGGTAGGGGGGGAACCTGTTTGCCAAACCGTCTTTGTTATCATCATATAACATACTTTGAAAAATTCATTTACACGTGACATGAATATCATTATGTTCTAACTTCATTTAAGATGGCTTGAGGTCCTTAAACTTGATGCTAATGTACATCTTTTAAATTTCATTTTTCCTTCTTTCAGGATATTCTCAGGAGGCCACCTGTATGGAAGTTAATCGCATCAGTTTTTGCCTTTTCTTCTACCCCAGAATTGATGTTTGGACTATATCTTCTATACTACTTCAGGGTCTTTGAGAGACAGATAGGATCTAATAAGTATTCGGTGAGTAGTTCCCTAGTTCACAATTCACTATGATGTTTGTGACCAGTGAGATGCGTAACCACAGCCCTTTGATTAAATTCTGGAATGAGATTATAACTTCTCTAGATTGTTAGTTCAAATTCTGCTGATTCATCCATTAGCCTCTACCTATTCATTTCGAGATTCTATGAAGGAGCTTCTTTTTTTGAACTTTCTCCACTTTTGCATCGGGTTTTAGTTTTATTTTAGTTCAGTTGATACATACTAAGGACCAAATATAGGAACTCCATAGTTTCATCTTTGTTATCTTCCTCTTTTATTTGTTTACTTCCTGAATTTGATGCCAGCCGCAATTCTACAGGTTTTTATATTGTTCTCATTGATGGTGTCAATGCTGTTTGAGTCCCTTACTCTAATGCTCCTTAAAGGTATGTGGGATGTGTATTGTTCCATGAGTTGCTATTTTGTAGTCTTGCCTTTTTTAAATGAATGCACAATTGGTGATGTTGAGAACTGAAAGTCCATGAGCTGTGAGTTTCATATTCTCTTCTACTTTAGATAACTTACTATGATTTTTGTGTATGGAGTAACTGATACTTGAATTGTTCTGTATTTTTCTTGATATTGATTGTTTTGCATCTTATAAGTCGCTGGCTGATCTATGAAATGAAATTTTAAATATAAGGTCTGGCAATTTTAAGGGGAAGCCGCTGATAACCTTATGTAAATACATCATCTTAATTCTTGAATGTCAACAGCTTATATCCTCTCTTGCTGTCTTTATTTCCTTTTTTCTCTTTTGACTTCCTGAAAGAGACAGTACTTAATTTTCTATTTTCTCTTCAATAATCTTGTATTCTTCTTTGCATAGAGGAAATGAGTAATGGCAGTTAAATTTATGCTGTAGTCTCCAAACAAGTAGTGTTCTGGGTGAAGATTTTATTAACAACTTAGTTTTCTATTTTCTCTTCAATAATCTGCTTGTATTCTTCCTTGCATAGAGGAAATGAGTAATGGCAGTTAAATTTATGCTATATTTTCCAAACAAATAGTGTTCTGGGTGAAGATTTGATTAACAACAGCAGAGCTGTCCTCATGGTTATTTATACATGCAAAATAATACTATTTCCAGTGGATCTTTACTCTTATTTATAGCAAATCGCAAGTTGTTCAAACAATTGGAATCAGCTTTATTACCTAAAGAAAATCTCAATGACAGATATCCCCCGAATAAACATTTTTCAAGGTGACTGGTTAATAAACAGAAATAAACACAAAGAGATGGTTTAGCACTGAGGTGGTTTTAGTACGTATTCCTCTGTGCTGCAACAATTAGTTATGTATACACTTTTTCTTGCAGATCCATCAGCAACGCTCACATCTGGACCTTACAGTCTCATATTTGCTTCTTTTGTACCCTTTTACTTTGACATACCAGTCTCAACAAGGCTTCGGGCTTTTAGAATTCAGTTCTCTGACAAATCTTTCACATATCTAGCGGGTCTTCAGGTAGAAACTATGTACATATTTTCCTATTTGCAGGTGTGAGTGTATCTACCACATTTCTTTTGCAACAACTCTATAATATATTTCAATGCTTCCAGCATAGGCGAAGAAGCTGATCTTAGTATTTGTTTTGCAGCTTCTTTTGTCATCTTGGAAGAGATCTGTTCTGCCAGGGATATGTGGTATCCTTGCTGGTTCCTTATATCGCTTCAATCTCTTTGGCATTCGGAAAGCGAAGGTTTTCTCACTTATCTGAAATTCCTTTCAACAATAAATTTAAAAGAGTAAAACTTGCAGCTGAGTTTTACTGATGTATTTGACGATGCCCTTGTTTCAAGTTAAAAAGGACAATTTTGAGTTAGCAAATTACCTATGCATATATTAGGGGGAGTTCCATAATTAGGCTTACGAAATCTTTTAGTCCAGAAATTTAAGCTGTTTGATGATACTCTATACTTGATCATATATAGTAATTCTGGCACACCTTTGACATAAACCCATTGGACTGAATGTGTGGATAAAGTCTAGAGTTTTCATACACTCTACTGAAACTGTAATTCTACTTTCAAGATAAGATTTGAGCAGCATGGTTTAATTGAAAACCTCTTTGTTATAAAGGCTTTGAATTTATGATAGGGAACAATTCAACCCAAAAGTTTTAAGCTGTTGAACGAAGCTGAAGACTAGATTGGAACTCTAATGGACTTTGGAAGTTTAAATATTCATTAGGTTATACCATATTACAGTTTTGTATATTGAGATAGCACCCTAGTACCCTGTAGTCTCAACATCTGTAACCTGCCTTATTTGATTTGAAGAGAGTGGATGCTCGCACAGTTTCTGCACACAGAATCAAGCATGATGCTTTGGGTTGTGCAGGATTTAATTGGCCTATCTTTTCTCCACGTATATGTCCATCAAGATTTTAAAATCACAATTCTTTGTTCTGTATATTTTTTGTGTTCCCCTTTTAAATTCTTATTTAAAACTGGACCATTACTTTAACATTCTTTTAAACATGATTGTTTACCTTTGTACACAGCTCCCCGAGTTTGTGAATTCCTTCTTCTCACGGTTTTCTTTGCCGGCTAATGGGAATCCACACAGAGCAACAACAAGAAATGTAATAGATAGGGAACCAACTTATACAGTTGGCCATGCGGAGGCAAGTTTCTTTGATGAATGTCTCTACCCTTGTCATTTACACTAGATACTGGTAGTTCTTTTAATAGTTTCAATTTGCACCAGCGTAGCATAGGTCTTGACCAATTACTAGGTGTTCCTATTGCTTAAATTTTCCTCCGGGAAGTTTTAAGCATCAAAATATACATGTTAAACATCAGTAATAACATCCTGAGCAGCTTTTTGGAATCGATCAAAATCAATTGTTTAGACAAGTTAAAGATGTGGCCTTCTTTTGTTAGTTGCTACCTCTCCTACATTTTTATCATGTTCTTTTACGTTTTTTGCTCAAGAGAACTGGTTCTGGGCTGTCACACAACATATTTCATGTTATCAGTATGCGTGTGGAGATTTTGTCATAGTGATTTGTTTACTTTGTTAACTTCAGAGAACGTACTCAACTCCGATGGCTACCTCCATGGAGCCGCCAGAGAGCTCTATTGAAATGCTAGTTTCAATGGGATTTGATAGGAACTCAGCGCGTCAAGCACTTGTGCAAGCTAGAAACGACGTCAATACGGCTACGAATATCCTTATTGAAGCACAGTCACATTGATTGGTAGCAGTACGTGAGACAAAACTGAGAATTCGGGTGCTTAGTTTTGAGGATCAAACTCATGAACACAGAAACATCAAATCAATTGCGGACACCAAGTTGATGACTGAATTCGCATGCCATCAAGTTGCTCCTCGGATCACTTTGGATGAGCTAAAGTTTTCTTCTTCAAGTTTCAAGATTAGTACTAATGTATAAAAACAACCAAAACGTACGAGCTTTTACGATTGTTAGACCAAATTGGAGCATATCCGTGTACATTCAAACATTTTCCTCTTGGCCATTGTTTTAAAAGTACAAATCAAGATAGTCCACTTGATCATTTGCTAACCAATCCATAGTCTACTTGATCATTTGCTAACCATTAAGAATCTGTACTAAAGTGCTTAAGATATAGATGGTAATCACGTATGATCTTTCTGTTCTTATCTTGATATATAAGCATGATCATTTCTGTATTACTAAATCATTTGGATGGACTTGACTTCCTACAGGACTTTAAAGTCTCGCATTCCATGAACATATATTAGTACCTTGCAGAAGCTAAGTAATACTAGAAAAAGCTTGAATTTTGGTATCATCCAGTCCTCTGTTCCCTCTGTTTTTGAAACTCTAGTGTCTCATTACCTGTCTTTTCGTTCCTCGAACTTTGGAATTGAGAACGCCACTGTCAAGTAATAATTACAGTACACATTCATACGATGAATCTCTTAGGTGGAATCCCCAACCTCAAGCGCCTCACACCCTAGCCAAACAGAGTGGTGGGGAGTTGCCTGCACAGGTAGCTCAACTAGTCCTCAAGAAGGTTGTCGAATATATGGGTCTTAGGTTCGAGTCCCAGCAGCGGCAACGCAAGAGTTTCATTTAATGTGGTAGTTCTTTGTGCATACCAAGTACTGGGCAGCTTTTATGAGGAGCTGAGTAAGATTAAACTGCCCGGTCCGACAAAGTGGCAAGGGGGAGCAAATCACGGTTTAATCTAACTTAACTTTTAAAAAAGGCGGCCAGTATCTAATACGCACAAAGAGCCACCATAGGAAACTCCCACACTACCACTGCCGAGACTCGAACCTAAAACCTTTGCACTTGACAACCTTCCTTAGGACCAATTGAGCTACCCGTGTGGGCTGCATGTGATAAATCTTAAATTCATATATACAAGTTCTGAACGTTCAGATTCACACAACAGCTAGAAGATCAACTTAATAGTTCCCACAAACAAATTGTGATGGAAGTTCTTGTGAGAAGGTAAATGTTTATTCTAAACCATTTTCCACAAGACAAATCAGATACCCTCCTCCCACAAAAATCAGTACTCAGGAAATGTTGAGTAGGCAAAAACAGAGTGATCAGATTCCTGCCTGTAATGGGACAGGAAACCGTGATGAGAGGATGAGCTATAATTTTTCCTGACATATTTGCAAAAATTGACAAATTTTAAAGTAACAAGCATAAATTTTTATTGCATAGATAGTATAACGAATAATGATTTGACATCTTGCAACACATTAAAAAAAACGAAACGAAAGCAGATAAAACTGGATTAGTCAACTCTGTTCGAGGTTAAATTCAAGTTGACGAGGGAATTACTTGGTTGTTTGGTTAGAAGAGCAATGACGTGGTACCTTATAGCACCACGGGCCACATATGATACGAGTCTATGTACATACAGTCAGCAGTCCACTTCAAAAGTTATTAGCAAAGGATAGAGTTTGGTAGAAGTGAACCCTCCTTTTTTCTGTGAAACTGCTTCTGTTGTTGTCCGGTAAGAAAAAATGTCCTTCCCTATCTTTTTGGATTTTTGGGTTTTTGTTCGTTTTCTCTATCTAATCTTTTAGTCTCTGTTTATGAATCATTACTTGGTTGGAGCAAAAGTTTCTGTCTTTCTGATCTCATATTCGTGGAGCTTTGTTGCTGTTGTTGTTATGGAACTGGGAAGTTGGAGGGAAGATGGAATCTGGTGTTTTTCCACTTGCAAACATTTCAAGTTTGTTCCTTTTTGATGGGTTTTAGCTCTAAATGGATCTTTACAGCTTATGATATGATTGTAAAACATATATATGTGTGAAGCTATTTGGTTGGAAGAAGATGGGGAGAACTTTGAAACTAATAGATGATGGAAGATAATAGGTCTCACATTGCCAATCAATGGCCTGGATATGCTAATGATGAACTGATCCGAAATAGTTTATTCTGATTTCTTCTTATATTGGAATGTGGGGAGTTCTGTTTTTAGTTGTTTATAGTTTGAAATGCAGGTGCTCTTATTAGAATGCTGTCTATGCTTGTTAGTTTTGGATCTCTTTTCTTCTCTTTGTTATGTTATGGTACCTTTTGTGCATATCAACTTTGTATGTTTGAATTTTTCTTACCATTTAGATTCATCTATCAGTTGGTTTTACTCACTATCATTGACTGAAGAATTAAAACGGCCAATTCATGAATCTTGACCAGTTGACTTTTGATAATGAGTTCTGAGACTGTAAATGAAGACTGTCTTGCATGGGCAGTCAGAGATCCGTCTGGAGTTTTATCCCCTTACAAGTTTGCGCGAAGGTTTGTTCTATACGTTTTACCATGTTAATTAGTACCGTTTCTGTGCAGGATTTTCTGAAACTTGTACCAGATTTGGTTTTGGATTTCAGCATAATCAACGAGGAATGGAAATGAAATCTTACATATAGAGATCTTAGTTAACCTGGGATATAGGGAAAGGGAAGGGAAAGTAAGGAATAAAAATGATCAGTCAGTATAATTCTATAATCGTGGAGGGTTGGTAATCAGAACAAGGAACTGCAAGGAGTGGTCATTCTGATTATTGTTTGAGGTTGCTGAGTGACTTTGTCTAACCTGAAATGTATTACTTAAGAGGAAGAGCAGGAGTTATTTCACCTACTGATTGCTATCTGAACATATCTTCTTTTGCATTGCCCTGAAAGGATATTGGCGCTATACAGCTGATTCATTCCCTTTTCTTGTTTCAACGAACACGGAATTCGGGGTGATGATGTTTCAAATTCATAAATGAGGAACCGTAGAAAGAATTTACCCTTATCTAGAACTCTTTTAATCATTGACATTTTCATATACACTGTTCAAGTTGCAGTTGTTCAAGTTGATGCTAAATTGTTTTAACTCCTTAAAATCTGACAGAATAATTAGCTGAATCCTGTGAAACCATTTCATAGAAGTTCATTGATATCGTCCTTTTATAAATTAAATTGACTTCGATTCTTGAATAATCTACCCAATAACTTGATGTTTTCCCAGTGATCAGTTAGTGGCCTAAACTATATTCATATGGTAATCTTGGAAATCTATGCAGAGCTGTGGGCAAAGATGATGTTTCACTGAAAATTACTCATTGTGGAGTCTGCCATGCTGATGTTTGGAGCAGGAATCAGCATGGAGATTCTAAACATCCTTTGGTGCCTGGGTATGATCCTGATCACATTAAACCTCTACTAATCAATTACCATGAATATAAATTTATACCACTATGATTATCTGTTTACAGACATGAGATCGTAGGAATTGTAAAAGAAGTTGGTTCTAACGTTAGCCACTTCAAAGTTGGCGACCATGTTGGAGTAGGAACTTATGTTGACTCATGCAGAGAGTGCGAGTATTGTAATGATGGAGAAGAAGTTTTTTGTCTGAAAGGATTAGTATTTACTTTTAATGGTATAGATGCTGATGGTACAGTGACCAAAGGAGGGTATTCCAGCTACATTGTTGTGAATGAGAGGTGGGTGCCCAACGAAATCATTTAATCTACATTCCTTTATCTCAGAAAACATTTGTTTAATGCTCTGCAGTACTGGTTGATTTCTCGTAACTTCAAAAAGGAGACATTCGTGTATCGTTTAGAATGAGGATGAAGCATAAAGCAATATGTGATTGTCAAATGCTGAAAAATAACTTCAACAGTGTAGCTCAGTGATTACAGAAGGATTAGTAGTAAAGACTTTATTATACAGCTGATGTTGCAGAAGTTGGTTTTGATATTGCAGGTACTGCTTCAAGATACCTGATGGTTATCCCGTGGCCTTGGCGGCACCTCTGCTATGTGCTGGAATTACTGTTTATAGTCCCATGATTCGACACAAGATGAACCAACCTGGAAAATCTTTAGGGGTGATTGGACTTGGTGGTCTAGGTCACATGGCAGTAAAGTTTGGAAAGGCTTTTGGATTGAAAGTAACAGTTTTAAGCACTAGCATATCCAAGAAAGAGGAAGCCTTAAGTGTGCTTGGTGCAGACAATTTTGTGGTTTCATCTGATGAAGAACAGATGAAGGTAAAAAACCTCAGATGCTTTTCAGCAGAAAAGATGATTATTTATTTTCTTTCACCATTTTCTGAGAGCTGATGGATTCTATGCAGGCTCTCACCAAATCTCTGGACTTTATAGTTGACACTGCATCAGGTGATCATCCATTTGACGCCTACTTGTCACTTCTGAAGACCGCAGGTGTTTTCATCGTTGTCGGATTCCCAAGTGAAATTAAATTCAGTCCCCCAAACCTTATTGTTGGTAATTTACTTCATACCATTTCTAGTTTTATGATGTCTTCTTAAACTCTGTTAGAAAATAATAGTTTACATGGTAAAAAAAGTTTCAAGTCCACTGACTTGCTTACACTACCAATCTTTCAGGTATGAAAATCATATCTGGTAGTATCGCAGGTGGAACAAGAATTACACAAGAAATGTTGGAGTTTTGTGCTGCTCATAAAGTTTACCCCAAGATAGAAGTAATTCCTATCCAGTATATAAATGAAGCTTTTGAGAGGCTGATAAAGAGAGACGTAAAGTACCGGTTTGTCATTGATATCGAGAATTCCCTGAAGTGATACACGACAGAAGTAAAGAGGAAGTCTCTTCTAACGCAAAAACATATGTCTGGATCGACAGTTTCAGTTGCTTCCCTGAAGGTTATATTGCAATTGAAGTGATGGGGTTAGATTCTCCTGTATATTTTGAATTGGCTGATAGTGGCTATGATCATGATTGTGAAGAAAGTGTGTGCTTTTCCAAATTAAGATGGTTAGTACTCAGTAGCACTTAACCTTTCTTAAGAGGGTAGCAGGAATACAAGAATAGTCTTTTCTGCAATTTCTCAAGGCTTGATTGTATGTCGCTGATACTTAATATTCATAAACTTTATTTGTTCCAAATAGACACCAAAAGGGTCTCTAAAGGTTTCATATTTATACATACAGTGAAACCTCTATAAATTAATATTTTTGGGATCATGATATTTATTATTTTATAGAGATATTAATTAACCGATAAATTAATATTTATTAATTTAAAGAGATTTTTGTAATTGATTGAAGTTAAATTTTGATTACATCAAAAAGCATTGTATCTTAACATAGATTCATTGTACATAATATTAATGAAAACTAATAAATAATGTTATTAATGGGATAATTATTAATTTATGATATTAATGGGATCTTATATTTACATAGGGACATTTTGAAAATATATTATCTTATTATCTTATCAAAATTTGTTAAATTTTCAACTGGCCAAAGTCGGGACCGGAGAAAAATATTATCTTAGAGAGTTTATTAGTTTACCGAGTATTAATTTAAAGAGGTTCTACTGTACATTAATATGCTTACCAACACATTGGTGGATCAATATTGGTGGGGGACTATGCCCCGATTGTGACAAGCTTTTGAGGGACCATGCCCTAACCCTTTTCCAAATTCCAGAACACTTCAAATACATCTATCTTTAGTGTAACTCGACATCAAATCTCAACCTAAATCATCTATATAACAGCTTATAACCCACAAATTTCATGCATAAAAAACAAAACAAAAACTACTCATTCATGCATCATTTTTTTTCCAGCCGACATTCGACACCAATACCTCAATCAAATTGATCCTTAATCAATCATCATAAATGGTATGCTAAAATTTGTCACAATAGGCCAGTAAATTCACTTACTTGTTCAGTTCAAAGCCTCCTCAATTATGAAGCTAACTTAGTTTTCCAAGCCTACAAGCGTAACTTCAAGAACAAGGTAGGAACAAAAAGAGATTTCAATAACAAGATGAAGACAGCAAAATATTGGAATGACAAAGTGCAATATTTTGGGAAAAACTCAAGGTTGTGGGGGTTGTGTGTGTGTATGTTGGTTGTGGGAAAGAAGAAGAAGATAGCATGTAGCAGAAACAAAAAAGAATTTGGTCATTCATATGTGTGGGTGTGGTGGGGCAGGTGTATGGTGTATGGTGAGGGTTTGGACACTTGTCCAAACACTTGTCAAAAAAAAAACCAAGCCATATGTCTTATTCTTAAGCTACTAAATGTCACTTAAACACCTAGTCCACTTATCTCTTAGTTTCCTAAGCCATTTGTCATTTGTTACTCATTCTTACTTCCACGTGTCACTATTTTATAGGTTTAGTCCACTTAAATTTTCATGTGCCAACTTGTCTTGCCATTTGACATTTTTCTAGACTAAATGTACAAATTAATTCACGAATCTCCCAATTATAACAATTAATTCCAAATTACTAACTGTAGTCTATCAAACCAAAAATTCAAGGCATAAACAATACACGATCATATTATAATCATTTTAGACCTTTCACATTTTGAAATGTGTCAATTGAGTGCATATACTATCCTTGCAATGTTTTCTAAATCATGATTTATGTGTGTATGCATATAGTATGCAAATGAATGAAATGCAATTTATAATTTCTAAAATGATATGACTCAACGGTCTAATACTCTAACTCTCAGTATGTAAACAAGTTATTACAACATGAATAGAAGGAATTGGGATGTATAAATTGATTTTAGACACTAGTTAGAGTCTAGATCTTGAAAAGTATCTTTATGTTCCTAAATGTACTAAAAATTTAGTTTCTGTTAGTAAGTTGGATAAGATGGGTTTTAATTTCAATGTTGGAAGCAATGTTTTTTCTTTATATAAACGATAATACTATTATGGTTCTGGTACATTAATGGATGGTTTATATCGTTTTAACTTTGATGTTAATTATTCTGAATCACTTTTTTCATGTTGAACATAATATTGACAATAAACGTAGTGCACATAATGAACATTATACTTACTTATGGCATTAAAGGTTAGGTTGTATATTTAGAGAAAGGATAATGAAGTTACTGAAAGGTGAAATATTACCTCAACTAGATTTTACTTACTGGGATGTGGTTGTGGATTGTATTAAGGCAAGCAAACCAAACACATATCTAAGAGTTTAGCCACAAGAGGTACTGAATTACTGAAATTAATACACACTAATATATGTTGTCCATTTCATGTTCCATCTTAGGACAGTGAAAAGTATTTTATCACCTTTATTGATGATTATTTACGTTATTGTTATTTATATTTACTCTATGAAAAATCCCAATCAGTGGACATTCTTGAGGTGTTCATTAATGGGGTAGAAAAGCAATTAGATAGAATAGTAAAAGTCGTAAGGTCTAATAGAGGTGGTGAATATTATGATAAAATGATGAGAAAGGATAGTGTTAGGTCCATTTGCAAAATTTCTTCAAAGTCAAGAAATTTGTGCACGGTATACAATGCCTGATACATCACAACAGAATGACATTACTAAAAGGTATAATCGTACTCTTATGGATATAAATAGAAGTATGTTAAGTTACACGAATGTACCTTTATCTTTAAGGATGTATGCATTAAAGACAACTACATATCGACTTAATAGGGTTCCTAGTAAAGCAATTCCTATGATACCTTATGAATTGTGGACAAGTAGGAAACTTATCTTGAGGCATCTGTATGTTTAGGGTTGCCTAGCAGAAATAAGGATTTATAATCCTCATGAAAGAAAGCTTGATGCAAGAATCATTAGTGGTTACTTCATCGGTTATCCATAAAAGTCAAAAGGATACATATTTTATTGTCCTAATCATAGTACAAGAATAGTTGCGTCTGGTGACACTATGTTCATTAAAAATGGACAAATCAATAGGAGTGGGAAACCACAAAAGGTAAACATTCAAGAGATTCAAGTTGAAATCCTTTACCCAATGTCTCTTCTTAAGTTGTTATTCCTCTTATTGTATCACAATCATGCATCATATCAAAACAACAAGTTAATATTTCAAACCCACAAGAAGAGAATGTCAATAATGAACCCGTAAATAATGTTCAAGTTATAAATGATCAAGTGATACCACAAGAAATAGTATTACAAAGGTCTATGAGGGAGAAAAACCAACTATATCAGATGATAATGTGGTTTATTCACTTGAGCATGAGTGTGACTTGAGCATTGATAAAGCTCCGGTCTCATTTAAAAAAAGTTGGGAAATGTAATAATTCGTAAAATTGATTCAATGTTATGAATGAAGAGTTAAAATCTATGGATGATAATCAAGTGTAGGAACTAGTTGAGTTACCTAAAGGCTCAAAACAAGTGGGTTGTAAATGAGTCTTTAAGATCAAAAGGGACACGAAAGGTAATATTGAAAGGTACAAAGTCAAACTTGTAGCCAAAGGTTATACTAAAAAAGAAGGCTTTGACTTTAAAGAGACCTTCTCTCCAGTTTCAAAGGACTCCTTAAGAATTGTTATTACATTAGTAGCTCGTTATAATTTAGATCTTTACCAAATGGATGTAAAGACCACTTTTCTAAATGGTGACTTAGAAGAAAAAGTCTATATGAACCAACTGGAAGGTTATGTGACTGCAGAAAAGGAAAATATGGCATGTAAATTAAAGAAGTCAATATATAGTTTGAAACAAGCTTTCCGACAGCGGTATCTTAAGTTCAATGATATCATTACCTCTTATGGTTTTGTAGAGAACATTGTTGATAGGTGTATCTATATGAAGGTCAATAGGAGCATGCTCATTATTTTGGTACTATATGTTGATGATATTCTTTTATCTGCTTATGATTTGGGCTTGTTATATGATGTAAAGAAACTTCTCTCTAACAACTTTGAAATGAAAGATATGAGTGAGGCATCCTATGTAATTGGAATAGAAATATCTGTGACAAATCACAAGGATTATTAGGGTTGCCTCAAAAAGGATATATCAATAAAGTATTAGAGAGATTTAGTGTAACATCCCGTTACCCATGTTAGGGCTAGAATTGTGAATTTTGATAATTTGATGAGAAATTAGGAAAATGCACATCATGCATAAATAATTGTGACATGCACATTTTTGCACATTAATATGATTGTACATGCATTCTTTGACTTTTCCGGGTACAATTGAATTGTTAAATGTGATTAAAATGTGTTTTGGCAATTTTGGTATTATTTAGGATTTGTGGTATTTTTGGTGAAATTTAGAAAATAATATATTGATTTATTGGCCAATTATAGTGTGACATGTGGACTGGTTAAATTGTGATAAGTGGC
>JANIPN010000217.1:5860829-5892692 GCA_027478595.1 Erythroxylum anguifugum | reverse complement strand
ATCCAAATTATCAAAAATGGGGAAAAAGTAACAAACATGAAGACATTCTTGACATGAGACCTTGTCACAAATGGTTTAATCACCAATGTATACCACAATGGCTGGCTTTTAATCTGCAGGCACCATTCGCCGTTAGCAAGAAAGAGCACAGGATTTCTTCACCTCAATTTCGACTCGTCATTTGCCCCGCAATTTCTCAGTTGACGAGTTGGTTCGAGATTGTTGAACAAAGGAAAATTTTAGTGTATGGGTGGTTGGATTTTCGTGTCAAGCCTTGTGGAAGTTGCGAGATGAAACTCCATGAAGTAGTCTGACAAAACCTAAGAAGCTTAGCTTCCCATCAGAATGTCTTATCCAGTCTTGGAGGACCACATGAACTGGTACTGAAGGGCTTAGTCCAAGTTCCTGCAAACAAAAAATAACAGAAAGTTTTGCTGCTGTAATCTACTTGGAAGAGAAAACATGTAAATGCAAACACAAACTGTATTAGCCTCAGTGAAGTAATAAAATTTCTATTTTCTTCTCTTCTTTGTCTTTGAATTATATTATTGCATCTCCATTTTGGAATTTCAGATGGAAGATAGTGCTGTACCATCCTCCAATTCTGAGTTACCTCATCAAGTTTTTACTAAAACCAATTCCTCTTTTCTCCAATCCATCAAAACTCTCGTTTAACAGTCTCCCAAGTTCACCAAGCAATATATATGCAAAATACACAAGATTAGATCAAGATCCTATTCCTGCCACTTCCAGAAAACAATTTGTTACTCCAGACAATCTGCTTGAATCCCCTAAAAAATGGTCATCTCAAGATTGCGGTCAAACATGCTTTGATGTTATCGGTCCTGCTTTATTTATCATAGGCCAGAAGGGCTTCCTATGACTCATAATATCTCTATTGAACACCCGTTTTCTGAAGTGCCAGTATGCATGCACTGGCACTGTTGAAACTACTCCAAATGTGGGAATGGTGCTTGTAACATAGTCTCTCAACTTCATGTCCTCACAAGATAGAGAACTTCAGTGGAACTGAAAAATTCAGTTTCAAATTAATGGCGCTCCTCAAGTTAGAATAGCAGCCACATTATGTTACCAAATCATATATTGGGTGCAATACCATCCTTCGATCTCATGTTGCTCACTTCACAAGATGCATTGTTGATTATCACGAAAAGCCAAGTTGTATCCATGTACCAAGACAGTCACTAAGGTCATTGGTTAAACTTTTTTACCAAATTCTTGGGAGTAATAAACTACGAAAAGTTGCATCAAGTTAATAGGCCTATCAGTTCTCGAAACTTTCATCATTATCAAAGAAGGAATTGGTTCAATGAGATTCAAGCATGATGAATCAGTACCTACACTTTCGGCTTTCCTATTCCATTCATGATAACTCCAGTATCAACATTGTCTGATATTCCATAACTAAACTCACTTCTTCTGAACTTCCAATAAGGTCTGTCACTGTCAATGGAATGTTTGTTCATGCAGCAAATATGTGTTTTTTATCTGTGTGATTGTGTGTGTGAGAGAGAGAAAGAGAGAGAGAGAGCATACTGAGGCAAGTTCCTCAATCATGATGGGCCTGTTTCCATCCTTTTCAAAGAACTCGTATGCATGGCGAGCATGTTGCTCCCAACAATCTATTCCTTCTAGTTGATGCACACTTATGGCAGCTGCACAATATTCTTCAAAATCTAACTTTCTGTACTGAACAGAACTAATCTGCACCGAACAAGGATAGTCACTTAGCCACCATTCCAAGGAGATATCGAGTTTGAGAAAGTGTTAAAACCAACATCATTATATTAAATTATCAATAGGTTTTAAGCATTACCATGTTTGCATAGTCAAAGACCCTTGAATCCTTCATTGCATCAGTAGAGTGCCTTACTACTGCCTGTTGATTGAGGCATTAATCTTAGTCAAATGATGAAATATATGGAAGTTGAAAATTTGTCCAAAAGGTGCAACTGGAAAAAGGGCTCACAGTCTTAAAGTTCTGCATAGAAACAAAGCCGTTTTTGTTTGGTCCCAACAAGTTGAATTGGTCCCGGATGTATGCTAGCTGAGCTACAGTTAATGTCTTTGCCAAAGCCTGTCACGATAACAGAAGTGCGTTAATCTCTCAAAATAAGCGCCAAATGGTACAGTTATGGGAAAGCTACAAAAATACTGCAGTTCCATGGCATGAAGTTTTGCTTCAATGTTGCAGAGAAATCCAACACTAGTACCATTCAGATTATGCATTCATTACTTACATAGGTATTTCTCTATTGCCTATAATTACCTACTATTAGTCCTCAATAAGAATGCAGTACTTCAATAAATGAAGCAGATGCTGAATTAATATCTTAGGAATTCAAGATATCGCTATTATGTCTCAAGACTGTATCGACAAACAGAAGTTATGATGAAGAATTCCAAAAATAAAGATGAGGATGCAAAATACTCATATACAGCATGTATCAGAGAGCATGTTCCTTACTCTCAGTGCAGATTTCCGTAGAGAAGATGAGCATATATAAGCCTTTACAAGCTTGTATACTATAATATCCAATGGAATCTTGACGTCGTGATGATTGGCTAGCCACGGGTGACCTAATAAAAAATGACCAAGGTGCAGTACATCACATAACCATTCAAATGATATTCTATAAACCACAAGGTGGATGACTAAAGGAAGGGCTTTAAGATATTGACGGTGTTCACCAACTTACATAGTGCCTGAGCAGCTGTTAGTCTCTTTCGGTAGTCCTTGTTCAACAATCTTTTCACGAAGTCTATAGCTTCGGGGGACAAAGAAGGCCAAGGAGTTTCATCAAAGTTAGGGTCAGTTTTGAGGACAGCTCGAAAGATTCCAGATTCTGTACGGGCCCAAAACGGTCGGCTACCACATAGAAGAACATAGGCAATCACACCAATACTCCACATGTCTGCTTCAGTACCATATGATCTGTGTAAAACTTCTGGAGCTACATAGTATGCACTTCCGACAATGTCATTTAACCTCTCATCTGCAAATAAAGTAATGGTCAAACACTTTCTTCAACCTTGGAGAAAAGTCACAAAGGCAGCTTATGCAGTCTTACCTGGTTTTACATAGTCAGAGAGTCCAAAATCAATAGCCTTCAATTGAGAATTCTCTTCCTTGGAAGTAAAAAGGAAATTCTGAAACACCAACACGGCACATTATTAGTACATTAGAGTCTGAAGTCAAACATAGAACGTAATGCACTACCCGAACCAAAATTGTCAAATGTTGCAAGCTGTAGACAAAAAACAAACTCCTAAATTCCTTCTACCGAACTTCTCATATTGTTTGTTCACGTGAAAAAGGACAGATGCAACGAAAAATATTAGTTAAACAACCACTTTCTTATCAGTAAATTACCTCTGGTTTCAGGTCACGATGAACCACCCCCTGGAGATGACAGTAGGCAACTGCACTAAGAATCTGAACCATAACTGACTTTGCATCCTCTTCTGAGTACTTTCCTCCCCTATATGTCACAAATTGAACCTCGTCCAATTACCAATCTCATGGCAAAAGCAAGCCATATACCATAAGAAGAAACGTCTCTAAAATAAGTGTACCTCGAAAGTATCCTGTCCAGTAACTCGCCACCTTTGCACAGCCTAAAAGGCATCAAAATACACAAATGGTAAGATCCAAATGGCTATATCCTCAAACTCCATAACATGAACAGTTCATGACCTTAAATAGTCCATACATCTTTTTCAATCAATTATAGACATCAATTGCAAAGGAACATAAAGCAGAGAATGTTGATATCACAAGATAAATATACTAACCACACAAGAAAGTTGGTCATGTCGATACAGATTTACAACCATAAAAGCCTTTCGCAGAACACAAGAAATTCTTCAATTACCAAAAAGATAATAAATGTATTTTAGAAAAAAACTGGTAAAACCAAACTTACTCCATCAAAATGTAGACATTTTCATCATCTTCATATGCATCATAAAATTGTACCAAGTTCTTATGTCCAGTTAAAGCCCGTAGGATCTTCACTTCTCGTCTCACATCCTCTATAGCAATTGCTGTGGTCATCTGCAAAGGATTATAATCTTCATGAGATAAAAATAGATAGTCCTTGGCGTCAGAGTTGACAAAAAATACAACAGAGTTGGTTGTACTGGCACTTCAAAGGAAAAAAATTTAACTAAAAACTACAGTGCATTAAAGATTCTTTCTCAATTCTCAAGGACATCAAAGTTAGCAGTGCGAGAAACTTGTTCTGCATCTACATTCAATTAAGATGAACTCCCAATCATGATATATTCCCTGTGATCAACTAGAAACTCCTCATCAATATCCAGGTCTCCAATCAATTGCAGGCACAGAATCCTCCAGTGGGATTAAATTTCCCTGACAAGAGGTGAGAATCGAGTACCACATTCGCGTCTTTTGTAAGTGATAACCAGCATCTATCAAGTTAAAGACCACATCAATTCTATCAGAAAATCACCATACGAGCAGAGGACAGCAATTCTATCACATGTGAAACTGTTAGTAGTAGAAAATTTCAGATCTGTAAAATTCCAAGCTAACCAAATATGTAACCCAAAGATGCTTTATTTCACTATAATTGTTGATGTAAATGATTGATAGTGAAAATAAATGTCACAGGCAATAAGAAGCTGAGAACTAAACCTTAGATTTTGGAATAACTTTGACAGCCACATCCTGGCCTTTCAAGCTTCCTTTTTTGGCTTTGGCAGTACAAGTATAGCCAAAATGACCACGACCCACCTCTTCCCCAAGCTCATAATGGCTCAAGAACTGCTTCGAGAATCCGAAACTTTTGTCCAAAGCAATCTCACTCTCACTTCCCTCCGGGATTGAGGCCTCGTTGGGCTTGACAGAGCCGTGCCTTCGTGCAAGCAGTGCACGAATGTGTTTTGCCGGAGAAGGTGGTGGAAAAGGCCTCTTGAAAATACGCAAAGGTGTGGAGCTTACACTGGACACTGCAGGAGAGTTCTTGAAGAGACTTGGCAAGGGACTTGGACTGTAAAAAGGGAAGTTTGAGGTCTTGCTGGTGCGTGAATTCGGTGCTTGTGGGTCGGTTTCAATGGATAGTGCTTGGCCATTTGAGAGGTCTTGCTGCTGCTCAATTGGTCTTCCATGACAGATTCCCATGGGAACACAAACAAGGTATAACGACGATGAATAAAGTTTGTGGTAAATCAAGAAAGTTGATGACTTCGATCAAGCAAATAAGAGAAAAAGCAAAAAGGTCCAGACCATTTGGAGGGAATCAACAGAGATTGTGAAATTGAGACAAAAAATTCCGGGAATTGTAGCTAAAGAATGAATTTTCTCAGGAAACTTACAGAACGGCTCAAGAATAAACTTCAGACTCCAACCAAGAGAAAGAACTAGCAAAAATGAGAATTCTAGACCATGTGAAGCACAACTCAAGAACTCAGAAACCGAATTATAGGATTGGAAGCTGCATGAGAAATAGAAAGCCTCAATCTTTCTAGTCCCAAGAACAAGCTAGAAGAAAACGAAAGACAAAGTTTTACAGATTGATAAAAGGAACCAAGAACCTATCAGCATTAATTCCCAAGAGGAATGAAAATCCGGTTAATAACAGATTGAAAAACTACCAAATTTAAAACAAAATTCACAAAGCAAGGAGATACAAAGGAATTGGACTTTGCTGATCAAAGAACCAAATGCTTGAACAGAAAGAAAGAGACAAAGAAATAAGAAGCAGATTGCAGAGGAAGCACTAGCAGAGAAATGGAGGAAACAAAAGTAAGCAAAAACCACACCAAAAATTTTGATTCCAAGAAGGAAAAAAAGAAAGAAAGAAGACAGAGATGGGGGCAAAAGCACAAGAAAAGTGAGCAAAAGATGCTTAGCAGAGGCTGCAAGAAAAGGGAGGGAAAAAAAAAAAGAGTTAAGGGCGATTTTCCTTGCTTTTTAGCAATCTTTCTTTTCCATTTCTAAAATGTATTTTTCTCATTGCTCTTCTGTAGAGTAAATGCTTAATGGGTTTTTCTCAGTGAACTGCATTGTGTATTGAAACATCACTTTGTTGGGGAGAGTGTTGGGGGTTGTGGATTGATTGTCCTCTGAAACAATAATGGAAGTGGGGTTGGAGTTTGGATCCTTCCAGCCTGTCTTTATTGATCCCAAAAATTAACTAAAGATATAGTAGTAGTAGATTGTAGTGGCGGTGGTGGTGATGGTTTCTGCTGTGTGTTTTTGAGTTGGAGATACTGAGCTGCCATTGTCTGAGTTTTCCACCTTTGACCTAATTTTGTTGGGTTTGAGAGACTTTGTCCTCTTTGTTTTGCCCTTTTCAACCTTTTCCTTGTGACCTTATCTCATACATTTCCCACTTGCTCTTAAATTTACAACAATAATTTGGAAATTAATTATTAATAAAATTCAAGATTTATTTAATATGTATTATTATAAATTCTACTAATATATAGAATTTATTTTTAAAAATGAATAGAGTAATTTTCTTAAATCATAAGTTTTAAGTTTATATGATATTTTATCATCTCTTCTATCTAAATAATTTTAAAAAAATTTAGTGACAAAATAACAATATACATATGTGAATATTTTCTAGTACAATACTATTTTTAGAAAATCTTAATAATGTTTATTTCATTTAAAGGTACTTATATCTTAATAATTAGTCAATTATACTATTTTAACAATATTCTAGTTGTTATTATTATATTTTAAAGCAATTTTAATGAGAATATTCCTCAATAGTTATAACTTATATTATATTAAAATATTATACTCATAATTACTAAACTAATGTCCTAAACTATTGTAAATTACCTATTAAATTACAATTTTAATGCGATTTAATTATTAAAATTTTAAAAATAATAGAACCAAATAAAATCATGATAGGTATTTCTTCTTCAATGCAACCTCATTTATTATGTTCACTTGTTTTTTTTGGCTTCTTTAGGATATTTTGAAAATCTTACTTTGACTTAAACAAGTTGATTTCTCTGTTAGACTTTGGCCAACCTAATCCTTTTGAATCTTGATAATTTTTTCTTCTTAAAATCCCACTTGAAGTTTCTTTTTGATCACATTACATCTTTAAAGCTATAATTGAAGCAATTTTCTTCCATAAAGCATATGATATTTAAAGAAAACAAAGCATATGTAAACCCCAAAATAACGTTTTTTTTATAAGTAATATTCTATGATGTCGTTTTGAAATTCACGATGGGAATTTATAATAGAAGTTGATAACAACCGTAAAAACTTTGAACTGTCAAATTTTTTTGTTCGATTTTCAACTTTTCAGTTCAATTTATTTTAATAACTTTTATAGTTAAAAATGATTAATTTATTAATTAATCTATCAATATTTGTTAATTAACAAGTTCTTATAAACTAAAATAAATCAATTAATTTTAATTTAACAATCTCTTTTTTCAATTAAACTTCAAATTATTCGATGGTTAAGGATAATCTCTTTCAATCATATTTTAAATTTCTTAATTTTATTCAACTTTTAGTCCGGTCTAATAATGATTGAACCATTTAAACCTTAAACATCTTGCCTTGTCTGTTTAACTTTCAATTCCAGTTTTTAAAACATTGGTTGACAGTGGGGAGACACATAATGTAAAATCAAAAGTATAAAAGATTATTGATAGTTTTTAAGTACATTAATAATATGTCGAACCTTAAAATTTACCCTTTTTTTGATAAAAGATACGTTTTTATCTTAATAATTGTATTAAAATCTAAATCGAACTTAATATTTATTAATATTTTAAAAAGATAATAATGTTATAAAAATTATTTTATTTAAATTTTAAATTAACCAAAAATCTAAAAATGTAATCTTTATATTAAATAGGGATCATTAATATCAGCTTTTATTTCCAAAAAAGATCAAACACAACCAAATCCAAATTAATACTCTCTGATTCATAATAAGTGTCGTTTTAGATATATTTTAATTATTCAAAATAAGTGTCATTCTTAACTTTGTATGCATGTTTATAATTTTACTTCCAAAATCAACCTTTAATTTGTCTCATCTTAATTACACATATCACAATTTCAAGACAATTTGTATGCAATTTATCTCACATGCTAATTAATAACGGTATATCTATAATTTCATTAGCTTTTTTAATAAGCGTGCGTTTTTCTAAAACGACACTTACTATAAATCGGAGGGAATATCTTTTATCAAATTTGGTTGGAGTTCATCAACACATCAACACAAACCATATCATTATTTGCCCGAGAAAAGATGACAATCAACAAAATAAACAACATCATTCACCATAAATGTAGGTGGATCTACTTTTATATATCACTATAGAAAAGATGGAAGCCATTGTCATTGAGTAGGCTGGCTTATTACCTTAATCACTACTTAATGCCAAGTCAAGAGCTAGGAAAATTATACTTTTTGTTAACTTAAATTAAATTGAGTTACATTAATTTAGGTTTTTCAAGTTTGAATGGGTCAATCCTCCTAAATTTAAACATAGTATGAAATTCACTTAATTTAAATTTGATTTGTTGACTTCAAGTTGATTAAGCCAAGATTTTTATTAATCAGACTTCAATCTAAAATAAAAATTATGTCCTTAAATACATATTAAATAAATTGTGAGATGAATGTAATAATATACAAATTACGTATTTTGAATAAGTTATTTGATAAGTCAATAATACAAAGTCAAATAACGAATTTGATTTAATTATTATTTACCACTATGATATATAACTAGAAAACTTAATGTAAGACAAATTAAATTTGCTTTAGGGTAGTTTGATCATACTTGCATTGTGATTAATGTCGTGTATTTGTTTGTCTATGCATGAAATTATAATCTTGTAACACATAGATACATGATTCTAGCATATACTCACGTATGTTTCTTTCCAACGTGTGATCTCTTCTTCTTCTTGTTCTTCTTTTCATAAAGTTCATATGATTATTGCATGCATGTGTTCGATAATTTGGTTAATGGTCTCATGCATTGATCATATTAATTAGACATTATTATATGGTTCGATATCAAGTGTGACGAACTCGTAAGTTACATGGTATTGTCATGAATAGGTCGCACGAATAGTATTGATGATCCAATCCTACAAATCATTGAGAGTATGTATTGCACATGAGGTATATAATGGTTAGTGATGTTGTTGGTAGAGTTACTAGCCTTGCTTATATGGAAATTTTGATTCTTGTTTTAAAATCTGTAATTAATTATACTCTAATTAATTGTTTTAAATTCTATAATTAATTATATTCTAATTTCGGGTTTGGCCTGATAATGTTTCGATGAAGAAGAGTTGTGTATAATCTTAATTTCCAAGTTTAAATCATTGTAGAGGATACGATTAGTGGATAATTAATTATCAGATTTATCACTAATTATAAAGAGATTATATATACATAATTTTCTACTAATTATTTTCACTTTTAACTTGATAAGAAAATTAAATTTATATAAAGATTTTTATTTTAGACATTTTTGTCCTTAGGGACAAAATTGTCTTTCTCCTATTAAGTGGACAACTATAATTAATTATAATTTTGGCTTTTAATAAATTATCAATTAAGTTACGTAATTCAATCCAAATGAAGATAATAAAGTGGCCCAATAAATGATTTAAATTAATGGGTCAAAGTTTAATAAAAAAAATCATTTTTAGTGTGGACTTGGTCCATATCGACCTTGTGATGGGAAAGGCTGATATAGAAGCTATATAAAGGATAAGGTCTCTTACAGTTACTCATATATCAATCGTAAGCATACGGTTCTTTGACCCGTTAAGAAAGGTTGTGTATTGAGGAGACTGTAAAAAGGCCTAAATTTAGTGTTGGTAAATAACTTCCTCAACTGACCCGGAAAGATCAGAGCTCATTTCGGCATCAAAAATTGCATCAGAACATGGAATGGAACCGAAATCAGGTGTTCTACATTTCCTTCATTTTTACCCTTTCATGTATAATCCTGAGTACACAATATGGTCTGTACTACGTATTACATTTTATATATTAACTCAAACCCTATATATTTGGGTCAAATTTTGAGTTAGACAAATTTATATTAAAAATTTAATATGAATTTAATTATTTAATACAAATTCCAAAATAAGTTCCGTATTGATCAATAAGTGCACCCACAAGCGTTGAATTTTTAATTATTGAGAGAGACTTTTTTATATTATATATTATATATATAGATAACTAATGCCACTCAAAAGAAACCCGTGACTTGGTTTAGAATTCAACAATACGGCAATGTATTCAATCAACAAAATGAACTAATTATTGTCAATTTGAACTTTTCTATTAAAAATAATAAAAATTAAAGAGTTTTTGTTTTAATAACTTTTATGGTCATCCGAATCAATATTACTCAACGTTTTAAAATCCAATTCGGAACGTAAATCAGCATTTCAAAAATTGAATAAATTAAAATTTTAAAATATGATTATTCATTAAACTAATTAAAATTGTTAAATAAAAGATAATTGATTTATTTTAATTTATAAGAACTTATTAATTTATAAAAATTGATCGGTTAGTTAATAAGCTTATCGTTTTTAAAAAACAAAAGTTATTAAAGTCAATTAAACTAAAACGTTAAAAACAAAATCGAAAAGTTAAATGGTCCAAAATTTTTACCGTTGAACAGGTCGAACAGGTTGAGTTTTTTAATCATTGATATTATCTAAATTATTTTTACATATTATAAATCATTATTAGTAAGCAAAAATAATTTAGATAATATCGATTATAATAATTATAAAATTTACCAAATTAATAATATAATAATAATTTACTAAAAGAATAGAAAATTTTATTGCTTGTTATGTATGAGAACAAAATATGTTCCTATTAAAGTGTTTCAACCCTGTTCTATTTAATTTTATCCACATATTTATATAAACCTTATATAAATATATGAATAAAATTTAATAGGATATAATAAAATTTGGTTAAGGGAAGAATAAAGAATGTGTTACTTATTTATTATTGTTGTTGACATTTCTTTAGAAAGGTGACTACTCAAATGACAAACACATTACAAAGAAACCTTTTATTTATGGTCCTATGGCTATAAATAGCTTCTTGGAAGATAGCATTCTTCTAAAAAGATAAGAATATAGACTAGATATGGTCAGATCTCTCTTTTGGGTCGCTAGATACCAAAATGATATGCCCCTACGATCGAGCAAACTATAGTCATTGGCTCCTCTCTTTATTCACGAGTGCAACTTTTGTTCTAACATATAATTAAGAAAAAAAAAGGGCAAGATATATAATATACCTCTCTTTTGTTCAAGAAATATTGAATTTTTCAAAAAATTTTATTTTTCAACTTCTTAAAAAATTATTTTTTAACTTTGGTTAAAATATAACTATGAAATATATATGATTAAATATTCATTGTATACTTTCCATACTGTATCATTTACATTCTTATTCTTTTAACCTGTTTTATTATTATCTTTGTTATATTTGCATATGAGTCTATTGGAAACAATCTCTTTATAATATAGGGGTAAAGTTACGTATTATCAGGCTCCCTAGATTCTACTTCAGTGCAGGACTTTAAAATATGACGACGACGATGATGATGAACAACGTAACCTGGATCTTTGGAACAATTCTTTTCTTTTTTTTTTATGCAAGGAACAATTCTTTAATTTGAGGTCTACGAATACTCCTTATATATAAAAGATATACATCTATCATAAAGGGGAACTTGGTATCTTTTACTTAAATAAAGAAGACGAGTGTGTCTTCTCTTCTTTATTCCTTGATACCCTTTTCTTCTCCACCGTTTATTTTTGCACATAAGAATAAGAATAAACTTTTAGATAAATAAATGGAAGAGAATATAAGATTTTCTATGTGTCAGAATGTCAGAGAAAGGGGTTAGGTATTGAATGAGAATGTAAAGGTGAACAAACCTTCAAGAATATGGCGTACAGGTGTCATAACAATTCCTTAGACCAGAAAAGGGGAAAAAAATAAAAAATAAACACGAATTATCCATTTTAATCAAATGCTTGTTAATAAAAAAATAGAATCAATTCTGTTCTTCCTTGCACGAGATTGGAGAGCTACGTCGGATAATCTTCTTTTGTTTGTTGACGGTATTTGTCTAGTTTTATTCTAAATTTTGATATCTTTAGTTGTTTTCTGTGCTATTATGAACAGTTGTATTTTTTTTTTCTATTTCAAGATACATTTTGGGTGTGATTTTTCACTTGTTAAAAGGAGTAAGGGTTGTTTATGTCTATCCTTGTATTGTTGGAGACTTTTGGCGTATTCGGTCGATTGATAGTGAAGTTTTTATGGACTAGGTCTTATATTCAACCGTAAAAATCAATTAACAAAATTTTTATAAATTAGTTAATTTTTATAAACTAAAATAAGCTAATTAATTTTAAATTAAGAACAACATTTTTAATTTCATTTAATTTTTAACTATTTTTATAAGAATACACTATTGGATGAATCTTTTAAATCTTAAATTTTAATTTTTTAATTTTATTAGTTTATTTTTCGATCAAAATTTTAAAATATTTGTTAATACGTTCTAATGGCAATTAGAAGCGCTAATCACGACAAAAAGGAGAAGCTCTCTTATAATCAAATCATTCAATCTCCTTTTTGCTTGGGTACTACAAAAAGCGTGTAAAATGAGAAAGTTGTTGAAACTAGTTGTTTTTTTGGGGACTACATTGAAGATGTGCTCATTGGGCGGATGGTGTCACCTTTCTAGACCCACCATACTAATTTGCTTTTTATTCCCCCAAATGAAAAGCCATAATAAATTTATTAATTTAGTGTGCATTTGAAAATATCAATTACAAACAAAAATATTAAATTGAATTTTACAATTTAAATTTATTAATTTAATTAATTATAAAAATAAGTTATATTAATATAAAATTAACGAATTAAATCATACTTAATTAAGTTTCAATTCGAGTATGAAATTCCTTTGACTCTAAGTTGATTGAATTTTTTTATAAGAGGGAGTAAAAAAGATTACACAACAAATCGCGGGAGCAGAGTCCTGACATATCCTCTAAAAGGAGTACATAGCACCCAATGGGTGGAGTATCAAAATAAATCATGCCTACATCAAAATGTTCTGCATAGTTCGCGAGCCAGTCGGCACATCGGTTACTCTCGCTGTATATATGCCGATGTGTTATCGTCCAGTTGCGAGTGAACAGTTCATTAATACCTTGAATGATGGGGTTGAGAGCCTGTGATCGGCTTGCTGAGGAAAAAATGAGAATAATCACCGCAATCGGGTCAACTTTGAGTTCGATTTGACGATATCTAAGGTTCCACGCGAGCATGAGCCTTGTATATACTCTCCAGAGTTCGGCAAATACCAATGAGCACCACCCGAGGTTCTGGGTGAAACCACACCAAGCCAATTACTTGTACTATCACGGAGGATGCTTTCGGCTGTAGCTGAAGCGTTTACTTGCATCATCCGTGTTAAGCTTGACCCACCCGCTGGGAGGTTTGCACCAGCCGAATAGCTGCTCATATCGAGGGCGAGGGCCTGGAATAGTAGTCCTTTGCCAATCCGTTGATTTGCGAATTTGATCTGCGTAAGACAAAATAACATAAATAGATGAGATCGGCCAAATAAACTGCTTATAAAAAAGAGTTATGTTCTTCCGAGTCTATAAGAGCCAGCAAGTCTTCCAAGTCATGACTGAATTTCTAATTTAAGGATTAATCCGAAGTTTGATTACTTTGTTTTATTATAAAATTTTAAAAATTTAAATTAATATGATTTTATAGTAATCTAAACAAGCTTAAACCGAATTCATATGCTTATTTGATGGACCGAGTCAAATCAAACCTAGCTTGGACGTATCCTACTCCTATATTGTTATTAAAAAAGGGTCTAAGTTTGAAACTGGTATCTACTTTTGGGCACAGTAAACGAGTTGAGAAATTGTCATTATTATGTGGATCTAATGATAGTTCTCTTGAACCCCAACTTTTATATGATCCTGAGTAGTGTATGATAATTGTTAGGTGACCCACCACTGACCCTAAGTTTTCTATAACCCATGGAGGGAAAGACTAAAGAAGCATAGAGATGGATAGATAGTCATTTGGTGGGTAAGGACTTTAACGATGATTGTTATTGTAACCCTTTGATTTCTATCCAAATTTTAGTAAGATTCGAATCGAACACAAAATTTTGAACCAAGTTCAAACCTGAATAGCCTAAGCTCAATCCAGTCTATCATCATTCTTAAGAAGAATAATTATAAGTGTGACAGATGGAGATTAGAAAGTTTTGAACTGAACTTGAATCTAAACGCAAAATTTCAAGTTGAACTTAGATCCGAACATCAAATTTAATTAGGGTTTGAATCTGGTCTGAACTTAACTCTATCTACTGTAAGGAGGAATTATTTTTATTCTCTGACTATTCCTTAATTGGGATTAGAGATTCCCTGCCAAAAGCAACCTCACTTAAATGCGTACTTTGATGTTTCACTTTGTTTTTTGTTATGTTTGTATTTAGGGTTAATTACCCAAAAAAAAATAGCAATTAAATATTTAAATTTTCAAATTTTTTAATTATAGCGCGAACTTTTAAAAATAGCTATAAAATGCTCAAACTTTCAATTCTTTTCAATTATAGCCCGATGTTAGTATTTCCGTTAAGTTTGAAAATAACATAAATCAGATTACGTAGCCCTGTCGACCTTACTGATGCAATACACTATAATGCGAGAATAGTTTGAGACGTCAAAAGAACAAACATAAAACAATTAGTTGAAGACATTGAGAGAACAACAAATAACATCTGGCTATAATTGAAGAAAATTAAAAGTTTGAACATTTTAATGTCACTTTCTGAAGTTTGGACTGGAATTAAAAAAAATAAAAATTTGAGTATTTTATTGTTACTTTTTAAAGTTCGGGCTATAATTGAAAAATTGACAAAAATTTGGACTTTTTTGTGACAATTAACCTTGTATTTATCATGTTATTTAGGAATAAAGGGCTCAACCGTTATTATGTCACTTATTTTAAACTAAATAAAATAATGATAAATATATTTTAACGATTTACAGTCACTAAAAGTATTTCATAGAATTACAAATATTTTAATAATTTAATTTTTTTTATAGAATAAGCTATTAAAATAAGGTCAAATTAGTTATATAAACTCTGTTTGTGTTTCAAATTAAAATAGCTCGTGTTAAAATAATTATATACAATTTAATTAAATAATTTAGTAATTTTAAATTACCGCACTAAGTTTTACTTTTACCCTATTATTTATAATGCCACCACCGCTTTGTGGTCTTAAAAGCATACTGTACTATTCTATTTAGGAAGCCCAAGCCATTTTGTATAAAACCCTATAACAGTATATGTTGACTTAGGCATATGCCCCAAATATCTCCAAATCCTATTTTAATGAGTTGGATCCGTCTCGGTAGTTAAGCCACTAACTGGTTAGGAGGCTAAAGGCGAATGAAGCCTAAGTCCAACTCCAATGGGCATAAGATCTAGACAATTGGGTCCAATCCAATTCAAGATAAAATCCAGTTCATAAATAAACCATAGCAAACCTTGATGTAATTAAAATTGATTTAAAAGCTATGCATGAAAATAAATAAATAAATTAGGACATTTGAGTTTCAAATATTAACAGATGAATGCATGAATTTATAATTTTTTTTAAATAATTGAGATGCGAAAACATGTTACAATAATAATTAGATATATCTATCTATTTTCGGAAAAATTATATAATTATATTTTTTTTCCTTTCATGCGGGTCTATTAGAAATAGACTGGATAAGACTGTGTATTACTGCATCTTCTTAGACTCTGCCTATTACCGGAACTTTCATTGAATTTTTGTTGTTGTTGTAAATTGGTAATGAATCTTAATAATTCCATCATTTCTTCTTTTTTAAAATGTAAAATGAAGAAAAAATAAAAAAAGTTAGGGGCTGAACTATTATTGACATATAAATATCTTTTAATCAAAATGAATAAAGTAAAGTGCTAAATATAAATCAAATCAAGGGAACAAAACATTACGAATGGATGAATCCATTTAGGGATGCCAATGGTCCCTGACTTGACCCACAAGCCGGGTGACCCTTGGGCTATCTGTGACCTAGTCAATCAAGGTCAAAATTGGTCCGAGTATTCATATTGGTATAATTTTAGTTATAAATTTATCTTGATTATTTTAATAGCCTATTGGTTCAATAATTTATGATTATGTACATTTATAAATCATTTTTTAATTAAGAGAAAATTCATTTAAAAAGTTAACAAAAATATCTTGATATCAAAAAAGGACCTTTGAAATGATTTGAATCAAAATTTGGACAAATTGAATGGTTTGATATTTTTAAAAAATTTAAAGTGTTGAAATTTATTCTTTTAAATTAATTTTGAGAAAGTTAATTTTTATAGGAGTATAATAGAATTGGATATTTTGCATAGGTTAAATCATCGACTAATCAAATTATCAACACGTGAATGAGTTTAGGTTGATTAGTTGATGGAGCGTCTAAAAAGTTAAACATATGTTTTAGGTGTTCGATTGGCCGATTCTTCAATTGAAGAAGATATGATTAGTCATTAGTAGGAGATTGATTAACTAAACGTATCCAAAACTTGATCCTTGCAACAATTAATATGTGTGTCTAACCATTATTTGAAGTGGTCGATTACAAAAGCGTTTGGAAATAATCTTTGTCACTAGATTGAGGCTTTGTTTGGTTATTGGCTTGATTAGCCAAAAATTAGTTGATTGATCAAAATCAGCTAGTTGACTTTATAAAAAAATTAATTGAGTTGTTTGGTTATTATTGTTATTATTATTATATGTCCTATATTTTTTATTAGAGTTATAAACTTAATTTTTGTATAATTAAATATAAATTCTTATAAGAATATTCATTGAAATACTAAAATATATAATATTCATATCCTTGCAATTTTTTAAAAGTCATGTCTTCATAAGTCATTTTATTCATAAATAACTAATACTAAACAGTTAATTTTACCAAATATCTTTAACAAACAACTAATATAATCCACTGATTAAATCAACTGATATAATCAACTATCAGTTAATAGATAAATACAATGAGTTGATTGCCTAACAAAACCTGTCTTATAAAGTTCTCAAGAAAGTTTTAATACATTCTTATGTGTGACTATGAAATAAGCTCTTAGTGAGTCAGTGTCGTATTGTGTGATGAATACACTAAGAGCTTTTGGATTCCATTAAAGAGTTTTAGAGAGCTTGCTGTAAGGATTACTAATCTGCCATTCACTCTTGTTGAAAGAAATGGACTCCAAATTCCTCATGAAAATGTGAACATTCTCAACCATTAAGTATAGAAAGAACATGACATACAATGAAAAAGGAAACAAAGGCATGTGAAAACTGGACCAGCAAACCAAAACCAGCAGAAGTAGCAGCT
Organism: Erythroxylum anguifugum; assembly: GCA_027478595.1. Classification (NCBI taxonomy): domain Eukaryota; kingdom Viridiplantae; phylum Streptophyta; class Magnoliopsida; order Malpighiales; family Erythroxylaceae; genus Erythroxylum; species Erythroxylum anguifugum. The sequence goes on along the minus strand of JANIPN010000217.1, from coordinate 5,875,168 downwards.
CAGAAAGAATATACGTGGGTAGCAGTGCCAAAGACACGTTACAGTAAAAAATAAGTGTGAGTGAGACCACTTTCGTGTTCACTTCACGCAAGACAACAAACACTAGTTTCCATAATGTCTGCAAAATGAGTATCGCAGCAATGATTGCTAGGGAAGAAAAAAGAAACCCTACTCAGAATATAAGAAAAAAGTGCCACTACGAGCAAAGACAAGGAGTGGAAGAGATGATTGTCAGGTCCCCAACAAAGCCTCCATTGTAGGGCATGGCCTTGTCTCTCCTACTCTCCTTGAAGAAAGTGCCGAACAGAGAGAAGTAAAGATTTAGGCAGGATCTACAGTCTTATACAAACACTACATGGTAAGTACATACACTCTTTTTTAGGGTTAAAAAATTTAAAAATAAAAATTTTTCAATTTATTTATTCTATTAATTTTTTAAAATAACATAATTATTTTAGATTTATAAATAAATACAAACTAATAGAATATAATAAAAAGACTTATACGATAATTCAATAATATAAAGATAAAAATAAAAAGATTAAACTAAAAGAGTCAATATAATTACTCCCTTCTTATAGATGAAATTTATATTTATTATATCTAAAATATATTGTATAAATTATTGAATATACATAATAATTTATGAATTATATATTTTTAATAAATTATTTCTTGAATTAATAACTTAGATTTAATTATTATAAATTATTTAATAAATTAACAATTCAGATCAAAGTGACAAACAACACTTACATATTCTCTTCAAATTTAAAATAAATTATAATTATTCACCATACACATTACTTCCACTTCCTATATTCAATTCAAAGAAAAAATCTACTTTTGACACCTACATCTTTTCTTGTTGTCCATGATTATCACTTTCTCTCTTTGTCAGCCCCCTTTTTTCACGCCTATCTAATTCTGTCCCTCACTCTCTTTACAAGTACATGGATCAATTGAGTTGAGACCACATGAGCATATAGTGATAAGACCAAACATTATGATATATAGTCTTTTGAAGACAATTGGTCAAATTATCATTACCCAATGTGATTATCTCTTAAACTAAGCCTATCCCATTTTGTTATAGAACTTGCATGCTCTAGGACCAACTCGTGGATGATGTCCAAATTTGCTAGTCATCTTTATACTACCTATTTAGGTTGGCAAAATGTCATGTACATGTGAACAAGAAAAAGAAAATGTTGAATTGATGAGATAATTAAAATAGTACAATGTTCTTGGTAAGGTTACATTTTATTTATGATCAAATAATATGGTGTAATTCAATAATTTATGAGTTTAAGTATAAACAAGCTTATCTTACATAGATTGGAAGAGTTTAAGCAATTCACAAACCCTTTAGTAACCTCAATTCTAAAAGAAAATGCACACTTTTGATTCAATAGATGTGAAAAGGTGCTTCTAAGTTCTAGGAGATAACAAGTCTCAAAAGGCTAATTTCTTTTCCACCTACCTATAAAGGCAATTGTTTGATCAATGGGACAAGAACATAGGAGGCATAAATCTTTAAAAGATGCTTGATCAAGCTTTTTGGGCAGGGAATATTATGTAGAAAAAATTTGCTTCAAGTAATCATTCTTTTATAACAAATGTGACCCACTTGACCTAATTACAATTCATTTACAAATTCTAATTTACTAAAGATTAAACAACCTAGATTTCTAAAAGGTAGCCTCTAAGAATTAATGCCCAAAGACTTGTATCTCGATTAGCATAGTTGAAGTATGAGCTAAAGTCAAACTTTGTTAATCTTTGATCTAATGGATGATTTGTTGTACCACTTGAATGATATATAAGTTGGAAATCTATAATGCAGCTCTGTTGAAGCTTAGCGGTGAAATGAGAAGAGTCTTTCTAAATTCACAAGTGTAAACAACGTCACGTATCTTAGTAATGCTATCTTTGTGTGTCCTTTGATCAGGGACAGCCCGTGCGGTATCACTTAATAATTTCTTTAATAAATATATAAAAAATATCAATTATAAGTTCCCTTATTATGAAAATTATGTACACTTAATAATTTAATATGTGCATATATATCAATTATAAGTGTCGATATTACGAAAAAGTGATTAATGTAATCCGATAAGCTGAACCCTTTTTTCATAATAATCCATTTTTAAAAGGAATAAAAATTTTCTTCTCAATTGCAACTTATTAATCCATTCACATTAACAATCTCGAACAACCCTTAAAAAATATCAATTGTTTTTTTATAACATATCCAAGTGTCTAACACTACTCCTCCCTAATTCATATGACTCAGTACTGAGTAATTATTACTAGGTTAAAAATAGCTCTTTGTTAGTAATATACAAATATCTATAAATTTAACGACATTTTTTAATATTATAAATATAAAATTTCTATCAATTTTGATACAGTTTTACTATTGATAAATAGCAATACATCTTGTTCATTAACATCTCGGAAATATACTGCCATAGTTAGGGCAATCAAACCAACTTTCATACGGGCTCCTGACAGTTCATTCATCTGATTAGAGCTTAAAATCTTCACCTAATTAATTTGTTTAAAATAAGAACATTGCTTTATAAAAAAATATTTTTTTAGTAATTAATCTAATTTCATATGATGTTTTATATGAAATATAGGTTTTAAATTTAAAATTAAAAAGAGTAAAAGTAAGTTTTATAATTATAATTATTAATTATTAAATAAATAAAATTTAATTTTATTAAAATTTGAAGTTAAGTTTTCAAAAGTTGAGATTTTATGAACTCTTTGGAGAAATTATTGTATAGAAAGTTGTGGATGTGGTCAAGGAGAGGACAAAGCCTATGAACCCTACAGTCATAAAGATGATAGAGGAGTGACTGATTGCTCTGCAATGAATCTAAGTAGGGTTCTTCCCGGAGACCACCCAAAACCATGCCTAAGGATTTGCACATATTTTTTCCATAAAGAGTAAAAGATATCGTTAGCTTACAATTAGGAATCACAATGAGTTGAGGATAACAGTTCTGAAATATTGTTTTTTAATAAAAGAGAGAGAGAGATTGCAGAATAATCTTATCTTAATTTCAGAATTCAGACACAACTTATATGTTTCCTATGAGAATGTTCTCCTTGGAAGTTGGAATTGTCCTTAGACCAGAAGCTTGGAACTCTAACACTAATAAGTTTCACTTGCAGAACACAGAGACCATTGTCTTCGAAAGTCCCATTCAGTCACTATCAACGTTCCTGTGATCCCAATTCTCATATTTAAGACCTAATTACTAAAACTTCAGATTCCTTCAACTCTGGTCTGCCCTTAGAATCAGTGCACATTAAAGAAGAAAGGTATTATCCCAATATATAATGAAATTAAATGACATTTTAGAAATAGAAAAGTTTTGATTACTCTTTAAATAATTTTTTACTTAATAATAATAATTGATAATAATCACTAAACAATGATCATATTAGTCCCTTAAAAAATTTTAAGATAAAAAATATAGATATTTACTGGTATTTTAAAAATCAGATTCCTGATAAGACGAGAAGTTAAAGGTTTAAAAACTTCAATCCATATTGGACCGTCATAAAATCAGCTAAATAAATTAATTGATTTATTTTAGTTTATAAAAACTTATTAATTTATAAAATTTGATTAATTAATCAATCAACTAATCGGTTTGTGATAACAAGAATTATTTAAAGTAAATTGAAAAATATATTGTTAAATAAAAATTAATTGATTTATTTTAGTTTATAAAAACTTATTAATTTATAAAATTTGATTAATTAATCAATCAACTAATCGGTTTGTGATAACAAGAATTATTTAAAGAAAATTGAACTGAAAAGTTAAAAATCGAACTGAAAAGCTAGACAATTCAAGATTTTTAAGGTTGAATCGGTTGAGTTTTTCAATTATTGTATTAAATTTCTTGACAAATTTTTTTATAAAATATTTATTTTATATTTAAGTTAAAAATAACAACAAAACAAAACAGTTATAAACATCATACGTGCCAATTTTTGTTTATATTATAATCCGACGTAATTCTTAAACTCAAACCAAACTAAATAAACTTAACTAAGTAAATAATTTATTTATAATTATCTTAAATTATTAATTTAAGCCAAATTTAATTAATTCAAATTGAATTTAAGAGTTAGAATTAAGCTACATATCAATAATATGCAATTTTTCATTATATTTTAACCGAAATCTTAAAATAAGAATTTTTTAAAAAAATTAATGATTAAAGAACTGTTTTAGTATTGTACTCCTTTCTATTCAAAATAAAAGTCGTTTTAGAGAGATTTTAATTATTCAAAATAAATGTCGTTCGTGACTTTTCATGTATGTTTATAATTTTACTTTCAAAATTACTCTTTAATTTCTCTTACATCTTAATTACACATATTATATTTTCAAGACACTTTAACATGCAATTAATAAGGATATATCAAACATTTCATTAACTTTCTTAATAAGTGTGCATCCTTCTAAAACGACTTTTTGGATAGGAGGGAATAGTAAAGATCTAATCAAACTTTCCAATTTCAGTTTCTTATGGAATCTTTCTCACTAAAAACAGTAATCACATTACATATTTAAACACTCGCTGCATTTACTTCTTCTCCTACCGAGAACAGAGTCTTCCATTTTCCCACCTTACGTCCAGACGAAGAAGAAGAAGAAACTATCTAAAGTCTAAACCCTAGACCACTAGCTAGCTAACCATTCACACTGTCACACACTAACACACTAGCTTCTCTTCTTTTCTAAACTTCTTTCATGGGTTTTACACTAAAACAAACAAACCCATATAACATGGAAACCAGATAATACAAGATCATACTGAAACACTAAAATCGATCAACTTCCAAAGGATAACATACCAAAGAAACTAACATTATCATTGGATTATTAACTTGCGGTCTAATACCCTCCTCCTCTTGGATCTATCAGTAGAATTTGAGCGTTCCATTAAAGATTTGAGTGCATTTTGAAGGAAATGAACTGATTCAATGCTGTGATCTTTTTCAGCAGAAACAAGGAGAACGTTCCTCATTCTTCCTCCAAGGGTTACCATTTCAGCTCTTAGCGTCTTCAAGTGGAGAGACTTCAGTGTCTGGATTAGTTCTGGCAAAAGATCGGACCTATCCTCACAGCACAAAGATGCTTTGAATATTAACTGCCCGTCACTTGAATACTCTCCTGATAGAACACTTATTTCATCGGTTTCTGATGGGAAAGAGTCGAGTCCTGAAATTTGTGAGGTCTGTTGTTTCAGTTCTTTCACTCGTTGAACAACCTTAGCTAGCAGTGAAGCTTTATCGATCTGCAAAAAGAAGAAAAAGGGGTTACAAGAGAACAGATGATTCAGTTGGTAAGATAAAGAAAAAGAGTGTTCATGAAACCCTAAGTATACGAAAAGCTTAGAAACTTTCCAACAGATCGCAATCCAAGAAGACCAACAGGAAACGAAGGCTTTGATAGGCTTTTACTTTTACAGATTCTGTCTGTAACTTTGAACATCTAAAAGCTCAACTAGCACAAAAAAGCTTAAAAAAGATTAGATTTTGATTATACTTGTCTCTCTTATGGTCCCGTGAAAACAGAAAAGAAATTAAACAACCATTAGTAAAGCACACGAAAGCTGTTGCGTTTCAGATGTTCGTTTCAGTTCATTGCCAACTACTGAAGTAACCTGTATGATTTTAGTTTAGGTAAGCAAGTCTTGATCTAGTCACCGGGGATTACGTCTCCCACAGCCAAAAAGTGTGGAGTAAGAACTAGCTCTTAGTTTCAGTTGCTTGCTTTTCCTGTAAGTGCTTCCTGAGCTACCAAACAGTCAACAAATTAAGCACGAAACCTGAAAGTAGAATAGAAATTTCTTTCCAGGAAAACGAAAAGCACATGGAAAATCTTAACTATCATGTTCTTCGACAGATGCTATGTCAGAAAAACAAAAAACTCGCGCTCTTGTTGACTTTCCTCCATGAAATTCAAGACCTTTATTTAGGTTTCAATCCTTAAAAATCGCTTTGCCCTTATGAAACATAATCTAAATGAGAACATAGAGCTCCAAAACAACACCCCATCATAGGATTCCATTGCCATGGAAGCTAATCGTAGCTGCAAAAACAGTCACTGACACACTAAAAGAAAGTTACTTAATGACTAAATTTCTACATAATTACCTTAGAATTGCAAGGAAGGAGAGTCCTAAGCTTATCAAGATGAGAGTTGATCCTCTCTCTTCTTCTCTTCTCAGCTTCCTTGTGATTTCTGAGAGCAGCAAGAGCTCTATCTTGTGGCGTAATGTCTGTGACTATAGACCCTTCGAAGGGGTAATTCTGATACGAACCTGAAGAGCTACAGAAGCTCTGCATCGGCGGGAAAGTATAGGGTGCAATGTTGAACGTTCCATTCTCGGAGAGATACTGGTAAAGGTAGGAATTTTCCGGCGAGGAATGGGGCTGCATGATGTTAAGTGAGTCTTTTGTTATAATGATCAGAGAATTTTGTATGAAGTTCACTTGAAAAGTGACCGAGTGCTCTGATGCTTTCGGTGGGCTTATGTGAATTTAAAGGGGTTTCTGGTTGGGTTGTTTATTTTTATTGTCGTTTGATTTGACTCATTATGTCGTTTTTGTTGATAAGCAAATCTGCAAAAACAGTGGACCCGATGTGTCGGGGACTTTCCATAGATAACGGGGTTAGGTTGGCAATTAACCTGCCGGCATGAAATTAATGAGTTTAAACAAAATAATAATATTATTCGAGAAAAATAGGCCTAGGTCACTAGCAGCCGCTCAAGCTGAGTATCTCGGGGCCTCCTCTCTCTCACCTCTTCTTCGCCGATGACCTGATCACATACTGCTCTGCTGTTGTAGATCTGAGACCACACTGTTCCAGTTTGGAACTCTGGAGACTTGAGATTGATGAGCTTTCTTGCTGCTATGACATTTACAAGTCTTTTCATCCTGCTGCGACGCTGGACGAATTTTGTCAGGCTTCGGGTCAGAAAGTTAATATGACCAAAACGAGAATTTTCTTTTCTAGGAACACTTGTCACGAGCACGTTACTCACCTCAATCAAGCCCTGGGTCTTAAGAGTACGAATAATCTGGGTAAAGACCTTTGTGTTCTAGTAATTCATGAGAGATCCTATCGAAGTAACACATGTCTACCACATGTATCACTTTGACCATGTTCACTAATTGTTACGATATAATCCAATTGTACATATTGTTAGCTAGTAATTAGGAAGATTTGAATTCATTTTTATCTCCTTGAGTGTAGGAGTTACCTTGTGTAATCTCATCAATTCCTTGAGTGTAGGAGTTACCTTGTGTAAAATCTTGTATTTAACTCTTGTAATCTCATCAATAGAATCAATTGTTTCCCATCAATCTCTGTTTCTTTATGGTATCAGAGCCTCCAAACTCTAGCTGAGCAAAACCAGTTTTTTTTCTCCTGTCATCCAAATGGCGATCAATACCGTTAACGGTGACAACTCTAACGCCACATCCCCGGTCATCCAGTTCAATCTCGAGTCCCAACTCCCGATCAAACTAACCGGGAGTGTCAACTTCTCCACCTGGAAGGCTCAATTTTCCATGCTTATGCACGGACATGATCTTTTTGGCCACCTTGATGGCACAAAAGCAACACCTTCACGCACCACCAATGAGAATAACACCCCAAACCCAGCCTACAATCCGTGGTTTCGTCAAGATCAACTAATTCATAACGCACTCATGGCCTCTGTCGACGCAACCATTGCCCCAACGGTTGCTAGTGCTCGATCTGCTCAACGCGCCTGGGAAGCTCTTCACGCTACCTACGCCAACAAGTCTCAATCTCGGCTATTCAGTCTCCGAGATCAACTTGCTCGTCTCAACAAAGACACACAGTCCATGACTGACTACCTTCATCGAGTTCATGCTCTTGCCGATGAACTCGCACAAGCTGGTGCCCCTCTAGCCAACGAGGAATTGGTTGTTCAGATTTTACGCGGTCTCGGATCTGATTATCGTGAGATCTCCGCTGCAATTCGGGCTCGAGATACAACCATTACATATGAGGATTTATACGACAAGCTTCTTGATCATGAAGTATTCCTTCAACATGAGGAATCTAAGAAGCCGGCGGCCCCTATCACTGCTGTGGTTGGTCAACGCACCAAGCCGTCCAACAATTGCAACTCCAGAAACAATCGCTGGAACTCGCAATCATGGCGTCCCAATGACCGTTACAACAACCAAACTTCACAATGGCGAGACAACAATCGGACCAACAATGGGCGTAGGAGCAACACAAGTGTTGAACCTGTTCGGTGTCAATTGTGCCGCAAATCTGGGCATGAGCCAGATATGTGTCGCTCAATGTCCCACAACCATTTCGAAGCAAAAGCCAACTATGCAATGGGGCACTCAAATCACACAATGCTTGGCTGCTCGACTCTGGTGCTTCACACCACATGACATCCGAGCCACGTGACATGTCTGAATACTTTGGCAATGATGGTATTACAGTTGGTAATGGTATGAAAATTCCAATCACTCACTCTAGCACAACTCAATTAATAGCATCAAACACTGCTTTTAAGCTTCCTCACACTCTCTGTGCACCAGATATTAAACGCAATCTAATTTCGATTTCGCAGTTCTGTCAAGACAATCTCACATCAATTGAATTTTTTCCCCAAAGCCTTCGCTGTCCACAAAACCACCCCTATCGATGTTTGGCACCATAGATTAGGTCATCCCCATTTACGGATTTTGAATTTCATTTGCAGCAAGTTTTCTTTACCAGTTTCGAAACAAGGCAATTTTACATCTTGTAACTCTTGTCAATGCAATAAATCTCATTGTTTGTCGTTTAAAGAATTTACTCTCTTGAGCACAAAACCTTTACAAACCATTTTTAGCGATTTATGGGGACCTTCGCCAGTGCTTTCAATTGACAAAAAACTATATTATTGCATTTTTGTTGATCAGTACACCAAATATACCTGGCTTTATACTCTGAAAAACAAGAGTGAAGTAAAAGAAATTTTTCAAACACTCAAACCATTACTTGAAAAACATTTTGCCGCAACCATTCTCTCATTTTACACTGATGGTGGCACTGAGTACAAAAGTCTTGATCCCTATCTTCAAGCAAATGGCATTGAACACCTAGTGAGTCCTCCATACACACCACAAAAGGGTTGCCATAGTCAAGCGTCGTCATCGACACATTGTTGAAACGACAAAAACACTACTATCCCAAGCCTCCCTCCCATCATCATTATGGTCGTTTGCTTGTCATCATGCCGTGTATCTCATTAATAGGTTGCCCACCCCCTTGCTGCAATACAAGTCCCCATATGAAAAGCTTTTCTCCAAAACACCATCCTACGACACTCTAAAGAGCTTTGGTTGTTTGTGTTACCCGTGGCTTTGACCATATACCAATCACAAACTTGACCCAAGATCCACTCCGTGTGTGTATTTAGGTGTATCCCTTACTCACCATTGCCATATCTGCTTTGACCCTTTGCAATCCAAGATTTATTTGTCTCGAGATGTCTCCTTTGTAGAAACTGAGTTTCCGTACCACCACAGATTCAAAAGCTTGCTGCCCAAAGCCAAAACAATTGAGTGGGATATGTCCCCTGTCACCAACCGTGAATATCAATCCCTAGTGCCATCGTTCCCCTCAGAACTGCCACCTCCTATACTAGTACCTTGTCAGCCTGTCTCCACTGCTCGAGCTCTATCGACACCATTGCGACAGGCCATCGACACTTGCTCTGCTCCATTGGCGTCCTCGAGCACCTCAGGTATGTCTTTGCCTCCCACTGCCCTTACTATAACTCATACGGCTTCATCACAACCTCATCCACCCAATATCAACACCTCACCCAACCAATCTGCCGACCAACACCTTAACCCACCCGATGCTGACCCACTACTAGCCATGCCTTTATCACAGTTGCATCCACCCGCTATCAACACCTCACCCAATCAACCTACCTACTAACAACTTAACCCTCCCGACGCTGACCCTCTGCCAGCTAGCCCTCAACCCATAGCCATCGCCCCCACGCATTGTTACCCGCTCCCAAAACAACATATTTAAACCAAAGCAAAAATTTAATTGCCTTGCAACTCTCTCTTCCGATACCATCCCCACCACTGTTAAACAAGTACAAAAACACAAAGAATGGAGGGATGCTATGAAAGCAGAACTTGATGCATTAATTCGAACCAAAACATGGGAATTGGTTCCCAAAGATATTACCAAAAATATTGTTGCTTGCAAGTGGATTTTCAGGATAAAACACAAACCGGATGGGACGATCGATCGATACAAAGCACGGCTAGTTGCCAAGGGATTCACTCAACGTCTGGGTATTGATTACCACTCTACCTTCAGTCTGGTGGTCAAGCAAACAACAGTTCGGGTAGTTCTCTCCATTGCCATTACTAATAATTGGGTGCTTCGGCAACTTGATGTGAACAATGCGTTCTTGCAAGGTGATCTTCAAGAAGAAGTCTACATGTCCCAACCTCCCGGATTTGAGTCTCCTACCGCTTCTAATCATGTTTGTTGACTTCGGAAGGCAATCTATGGCCTCAAGCAGGCCCCCTTGGCATGGTACACGGCTCTCACAAACTACTTACAAGATCTTGTCTTCGTTAAGTCGAAATCTGATCCGTCACTCTTTACATTATGCACTGGAGTGGTTCAAGTCATCACGTTGGTGTATGTCGATGATATTATCATCACTGGGAGTCATGAATCTGCTGTTGCCCGTGTTATTGCCTCTCTCGCCAGCCATTTTTCGATTAAAGACCTTGGCCAGCTCCATTATTTCTTGGGCGACGAAGTGACAAGAACTGCAAACAGCTTGCTTTTGACACAAACCAATTACATTGCAGAGCTTCTAAGTGCTGAAAATCTGCAAGAATGCAATGCTGCTTCCAAACCAATGAGCAGCACCAAGACACTTACGTTATATGATGGTGCTCCCTCCTTCGATGCAACGCGGTATCATACAGTGCTTGGGAAGTTGCAATACTTGTCTTTTACGAGGCTGGATATCAATTACTCAGATAACAAACTCTCTCAATTCATGCATAAACCATCCGAGATGCATTGGAAAGCTCTGAAACGTGTTCTTCGCTATCTGCGTGGCACATCCACGCTTGGATTGAGATTGCATCGAACAAAGCACTACGCCTTGTCAATGTATGCCGACGCAGATTGGGCCGGTGATCTCGATGGTCGCAATTCAACGTCAGGTCAGATATTATTCCTCGGTGACAATCCGATTAGCTGGGCATCTAAGAAACAACAAACTGTTGCTAGATCCTCCACTGAGGCAGAATTCAAAGCTGTCGCCAATTCAGTGTCTGAGGTGTGTTGGGTTCAAAACTTGCTGAGTGAACTACGAGTACTACCAACAGCTCCTCTGACAGTATACTGTGACAATGTTGGAGTGATCTATTTCAGCAAAAATCCAGCAATTAACACTCGCATGAAGCATATAGCAGTTGACTTCCATTATGTTCATGACAAAGTGCAACACAACTAACTCAACGTTGTTCATGTTCATGCAAAGGATCAGCTTGCTGACACTCTTACAAAGCCCTTGGCAAAGTCTATCTTTCACCATCATTTGTCCAAGCTCGGAGTTGCTTCCAACTGCAAGCTTGAGGGGGGCGTATCGAAGTAACACATGTCTACCACATGTATCACTTTGACCATGTTCACTAGTTGTTACGATAGAATCCAATTGTACATATTGTTAGCTAGTAATTAGGAAGATTTGAATTCATTTTTACCTCCTTGAGTGTAGGAGTTACCTTGTGTAATCTCATCAATTCCTTGAGTGTAGGAGTTACCTAGTGTAAAATCTTGTATTTAACTCTTGTAATCTCATCAATAGAAATCAATTGTTTCCCATCAATCTCTGTTTCTTTAGATCCTCGCGGCACACTTACCAGTATATCTTAGATAAGGCTCATCAGAAATTGACCGGATGGAGGGCCAGACAATTGTCGCTAGTGGGACAAGTCACTTTAACCCAGTATATGATCTCGGCCCTTCCTACCTACACGATGCAAACGGTGCGATTGCCTAGGCAACTTTGTGATGATTTGGAGAAACTCATGCGAAATTTTATTTTGGCTTCCACGGCAAAAAAAAGGAAAATCCACCTAGTGAACTGGGAGGCCGTCTGTAAGCCCAAACGGGCCCGCGATCTGAGCATAAAACATATCCGGTCCTCCAATGATGCTCTTCTGACAAGATTGGGATGGACTCTTCTCACTCAGCCATCTGCGTTATGGGTTCAGATAGTTAGGTCCAAATACCGTCTGGAACCGTATCAAGTCCCTCTCACGGTAGCCAGGAGTGGCGTGTCAAGCTTTTGGAAAGGTATCTCAGCGACTTGGCCCTTTGTTCGTCAAGGCTCGAAATGGACACTGGGTAATGGTCGGCTGATTTCCTTTTGGATGGATAATTGGGTGCAGGATTGGGGGCCTCTCTTATTAGTGGCGACTACCCCTATACCTCCTAGCGTGCTCTATGCTACAGTGGTGGATATGCGATCAACGAAGGGCCATTGGCACTAAGAAGTGTTCCAGCACTATCTCCCTGCCTCAGTCTGTATGGATATCACCGCATTCACGCCTCCCGCTTTGGAAACTGAGGAGGATACTCTACAGTGGGGTCAGACTGCGTCCGGGAGGTTCACTGTGGTGTCAACCTACGACCTCATCGAGCGGTACCACACAGACGACCATGCTAGACTTTGGGACCTAGTTTAGAAATGGGCGGGACCCTATCGCATTAGAGCTTTCCTCTGGCTAGTCTGCAAGGAAAAGCTCCTCACCAACCGTCAGCGAGTGGTCCAACACCTGGCTACTAATAGTAGTTGCCATAAATGTGGACAAGAGGAGTCTACTCTCCATGTCCTTCGTGACTGCCCGCGAATACAGGTTTTTTGGAGAAACTTCCCCTCCGAGGTGGTTGATACAGCCTTCTTTCAGCCAGACGTGAAAAAATGGTTGGTCTCCAATCTTATGAAACATGCCAGGAAGCTGCAAGGGTCCTGGGATACCACCTTTGGAGTCGCCTGTTGGATGATTTGGTCTTGGCGTAATAAGACCATTTTTTAAGCCGATTTTGAGTGGTCGGAGGATGGGCCCAGCGCTGTTCTGGCTTATGTAGAAGGGATTCTGAGAGCCAGAGCAATAGAAACCTGTGTGTTTCCGATGCAGGGCCTATCTATACGCAGTTTTGTGGGATGGCATAAACCACCTGAAGGCTGGGTTAAACTTAACACGGACAGAGTGGTTAGCATAGGTCGTCCACGGCTACGGCAGGTGGTCTTATTTGAGATCGGACAGGACAGTGGTGCGGAGGCTTTATTCAGTATATTGGCTGCGGATCGTCGCTGACTGCAGAACTCTAGGGAATCCACTCGGGACTCACCTTGGCGTGATCACTAGGATACCGCCGAGTCATCCTCGAAGTGAACTCCTTTTAAGTCATTAACATCCTTTCCTCTCCCACTATGCAGTTTCCTGACAATCCTATTTTGCTGACAGGTATCCGTGGACTCATCCAATGAGCTTGGAAGGTGAACGTGCAACATATTCCTAGGGAGGGGAACCAGTACGCAAACCATTTAGCTGCCTTCGCGGATCGGACCAGACCAGGAACTCACTACCTTCAAGAGCCACTGCTTCCTGCTGGGGAGCTCATTCATAGCGACAAGATAGGCGTTATGTACTGCCGAGCAGTGCGTTAGATTAGCCTGCTCGGGTGTTTTCTTCCTTTGTATTTAAAAAAATAAATAAAATAATATTATTTTATTTATTAATTAAAATTTTATTTGATTAAAATAATATTAATTAAAATTTCAATCAGATGTAAATTAAAAAAATAAAATTGAGTTCAATAAAAAATAACAAAAAGGTGCTTTCAGCTAGCTTTAGGGTGCAACACTCTATCGCTTCGCTTAGCATAACGACGTATGTATTGCTCTCTTAAAGTTCCGTTTTCACGGTTTAGGTTGTTTTCATTTTGCTTCTAGCTTTTGTTTAATTAAAAAAAAAAGAAAGTTCACGAAAATTTGTATATATATATTAAAAAAATTAATTGTCATGTGGTGTAATTTAACATAAAGGAATAAAATAGGATTTTATTCAATTATATTAGGGCTATCTCTCAAGCCCATCACCTGCACCAGCCCAAGGCCAATTAAAATGTAGATAAGGGTGTAATTTAAATTCAAACAAGATTCAGTGTTATACAGTATCATCCGAATACACAATCATAGGAT
>JANIPN010000217.1:5805729-5817924 GCA_027478595.1 Erythroxylum anguifugum | reverse complement strand
TTATCCTAAAATTTAATAGTTGAAGGGCATTATCCTAAAAAAGCTAATAGTTCAGGGGCAAATTTTGGTGGAAACCCAAATTTTGACGAAAGTTTGAGCTTTTTTTTACAATTAACCCTAATAATAGTAATAATAATAATTAAGAAAAGAATAAATATCTCTCTTTCTTGGCATGAGATCCTTGTGCTAAAAATAGTATTTCAACTCTATTCTTACGTAAATATATAGATGAAATTTAATAAAACTGGATAAAAACTGTTTAACTAGAGAAACAGAGGATCTGTTCCTCTCTTTCTTTTGCTTGAACTTGATTCATCTTCATAAATAATTTAATAAAACACGGTGGAAAGAACAGGGGATGTGTTCCTCTCTTTCTTTACTCAAACTAGAAACCGGTTAACTGAAGTAACGTAGTATTTGTTCCCCCCTTTCTTTACTCGAACTTGATGCATTGACTCCGACTCAAAATCTCCTAGCCTGCTACGAGTACTCCTCCTCCTCCATTGTATAATTAAATGGCCCTTCAAATGAGTGAGATCATCTTAAATACCAAACATGTAAAGGATTGCCTACTGGCGGATAATTAGAGGATAGCAAACCTGATCGTCGGACTTTTCTCCGGCGCATTGAAAGCCATCTTTAAATGCACTGAGAGGCTTGTCGGTTCTGTGGTTCTCTGTCTCTCATTTGAATGTAATGCCTTTTCTTATACAAGTTTTTGAAAAGAATCATTAAAGAAAGTAAAGTATGTCTGCATGTGGGAGTAAATGCCTTTACACAGATACGAAAACTCCTTTTTTTTAAAAACATATCATAAATATAAAAACGCTGAATTTTAGAGTTCTGACATACGTACTTCCCATGTCTTTTTAATTTATCGTAGTTTTTGTTTTCGATACTTTAAAAACTGTTTTTTTTTCAGTTTTTATTTAGTTTAATAGTTTTTTAAAAAATATTTCAATTTATTAATTAATCAATCAGTTTTTTTAAATTAACCGATTTTATAAACAAAAATAAGTAAATTAATTTTTATTTAACAGCTTCATTTTTAATTAAACTTTATTTTTTATTAACAAGGACAATCATTTTCAATTTTATTCAATGTTTTATTCGATTTTATGACGAACTAATTCCGATTAAACTATTTAAACTTTAAATCTCTCTTGTCTTACCGGTTTAACTTCTGGTTCAGTTTTAAAAACATTGATTCTTTTTTAAGTTTGGTGTTGCTTGACTGTAATTTTTTTGTCATTATTTTGAATAAATTATTAAATACATATAATAATTAACATAACTTACTTAATAAATTAAGTGACGGGTTCAATCTAATTAATATTTATAAATTCAACATATTTTCATTTTAAATAAAGTTTAAGTAAATATCGTTATATAATATAACATTATATTTTAATTTTTTAAAATATAAAATTGTACTTTATAATTTTAAAAATAATATTTGTAACATTTTAATATTGGTATATTTATGTCAATTATTGAAGATTGAATGTTACTTTTAAGTTGAGCAGCATCACAAATCAATATTGAGAGTTATTAAATTCTAATGTAATTTCAAAACTGATTTTTTGAGATATTAATTAAATTAAAATTTTATTTTAACATTTTATAAAAGATCTAAATAATTTTTTTACCAACAACAATAACACCCGGAAAAATGCAAGGTCTAGGGAGGTCCAATAATACATAGACTTATCTTAGCAGGTAGAGAGGTTGTTTTCGACAAATCCACGTATAACACAAAATATATATAAATATGTTTACATAAAAAATGTAATTTAATACATAATACAGTACCTATAGGACATAGTAAAAATTAAAAACACAAATAATGAAAAATACAAGTAAAAAATTAAACCAGCCATTACAAGATAATAATTAGACTAAGTAAAAGACTACCTAGGCTAAATAACTAAAAGAAAGTGTTAATAAGAAAAGCTAACCATAAAATGATAGTGGAAGGAAAATGTTTAAAAGATTTTGAAAGAAAAAAGTCTCCACGAGTGAGATCTGTTTTTTATCGCGGGTTATGTCTTCAATAAATTTTAAGAAAGTCTTATTATTCTTAATTACTTTTTTCTCTATTCTTTTTAGGCCTTTTTTTTAACACTATTTGAATATTATTTTCTTACATTTTTTCACGTGATCATTAAAGTATCTCTTTTTAATATATCCGAACCACTAAAATCTCATCTCTCTTAATTTTTTATTAATATCGGCCACTTTTAATCACTCTTTTTTGGTCTAAAATTAGGGTATCTACCGGTGGATCTAATGACTAATCCTCTCACTGGCTTGTAGGCACCTTACAGGATGAGACAGCTGGCCTAAGAATTTAAGACTGCTCCATACCCAAAGCTAAAGATCGAACCCCTAACTTTTAGTTAAGAATAGATAAGTCCATTCCACTCAGCCTTTAGATTACTTTTAATCACCCTTTTGTAAATACATTCCTGACCCTTTTTAGTACTCTTTTTGTCCATACATTCTTGTCCCGTTCTAGTAAATAATTTTTACCGATACTTCGAATACCTTTGGTTATTGCTAGTCCTGAGATAATATTAATAAGAGAGCATGCAGAGTCCTGACTCCTGAATGATTTTGCTTGGGCGTATCGTATCTAGAGATTCTCTTCTTTAATGCACTCGTCGTGCAAATGAAATCACTTTACTATTTTAACATGTTCTTAACTCATTTCATCCGCTTATCATCGACCAATTTATGTGAATCTTATGTAAATTTATGAACAAAACACACAGAAGATCTCAAACTCTCAATCCTATTGTTTGGAGTATAAATGAGATGTTTACGTGAAATTGGACTGTTTCTCATAATCACATTTATTAAAAAAGTAACAGATCCGTCGACTAACTTGTCAAGTATGCCGGCAATTTTGCACTTGGTGTCTATCACTTTACTACAACACATGTTAGGTGCCACATTATCTCGTTAGAGGATCTGTCGAGAAATTGTTTCCTCCGACTTAGCGTGTAATCTGTTTCGTTTGTTTCCCTTTAAAATATATATATATATGTGTGTGTGTGTGTGTGTGTGTGGAATAGGCTCGAAAGAGTAAAAGTAGAATAAGTGAACTAATCGTGTACTTGGTTAAGTTTTTACCATCTGCTTCAATAAATCATTTCCATTTAGAGAACTCAACATGCCCTTTAAACTTAGATTTCCGTCTTAGCTTGTGAATTTGGAGAGAGTAGGTATGATTGAACTTCGAGCAATCTCAAAATCATATTGTTTTTAGTTCAGTTTTGATTAGTTTTAAACTAAAATAATTGTATTTTAAAAAGAGCATTCGAAGCGACTGTTAACTTATCGGAGAATTTAGATAACTAATTTAACATTAATATACTATTTCCATAAAGTGGGATTAATGCAAAGTAGGATAATCATAATTTTACTCATTTTAAGATGTACCTTTATTATTCTAAATTATTAAGAAAAATAATTTATAGAATTAAAAAATTAAAATATATATTATTAAGCATTCATTATTTTAATATAAATTAATAATACAATGGACTATTATATACAATTCTATGAAAATTTATTAAAAGATAATTGTTGACAAAATATTAAAATAAATCAATTTATTAAAAAAACTTTATTTCTTTTCCTTTTTAAAAGTATTTTTTCTCAAGTATGCCAAACTCTAGTTAGAATAATTTTAGAGATTGGCATATTTAAATTTTTAATTCCATGAATTTTACAAATTAGATTGTTTTACAATAGGACCTCATTTAATGTTTTTGAAAACTTTCAGAACTTTTCACCCATCTGGCTGCCTTACATCTTCATTTTCTTATGTCATTGTTGTTCAGATAGGTACATGTACCCTTCTTTTAAGTTTTAACCTTCTTTAGCCGGTACTCAATAAGATCTTTTTTTCAAATGGGCAATGGTAAAATTTTATGATTAAAAAATTGAAGTAATTTGACTTGCTTGGTTGTAAAAATTTTGAATCGGCTAATTTTTTTGTTCGGTTTTTAACTTTTTGATTTGATTTATTTTAATAATTTTTGTTAAAAATCGATCAATTTATTAATTAGTAGGTCAATTTTTGTAAATTAATTAATTTTTATTTAACGGTCTCCCTTTTTAATTAAACTTCATATTAAAAACAATTTCCTTCAATCTTATTTTAAATCCTTCAATTTTATTCAAATGTTAACCGATTTAATATCAATTGAACCTTTTAAACCTTAAACTTCTTATTTTATCGGTTTAATTTTCGATATGGTTTTAACTAAAATTAGAAGGTTGGATGTTTAAAAAAATCATCTCTTCTTGCCCCTTTTTAGTTCAGGCACTTTGGAACAAGAAGAAAGCTTGATCAAGCTGCTTATCATATCATATCTTATATTATAGTTTTTGAAATTAATAAAATTTCATGATTGGTATGTTAAATAAATATGAAGAAAAGGAAAATATACTGCATATAACACTAATTAATAATCCAAGAAAACATAATTCTTCTTGTTTTGTAACAACACCAAGATAGTGGATACATGGTTGGCATATGGAGGATCAGATACCAGAAAAAAA
Source organism: Erythroxylum anguifugum (assembly GCA_027478595.1). Lineage (NCBI taxonomy): Eukaryota > Viridiplantae > Streptophyta > Magnoliopsida > Malpighiales > Erythroxylaceae > Erythroxylum > Erythroxylum anguifugum. Next base: position 5,813,352 of record JANIPN010000217.1, on the reverse strand, counting down.
AATTTGCAGGTGGGGTCGTGTCACATAATCATTCAAGACAAAGAAATTAAGATGATAGGATGGTTGTAGACAAATCAATCTCACCCATCTTTTTTCTCTCTTTAAATTTGTATGATTACAGGTTTTCTGATCATAAGCTCCAAAGTTTTAAAAATAAACTAATGTTCAGAATTCCTGTAATTTTTTCCTACCCTCCATCAGGTAAAACCTCCATGGAAATGACCTCAAGTTTCTGTTCATAAATTTATTTCTTTGGTCCGTATCATATGATCATCGGAGTATACGTATACCTGCAAATACGTACCTGTATAGTTTCAAAACTCTTCAAATGACCATGCAAAACCTGCTTGATAGTATGTGCCTGGAGCATGAATTTATGGTTGCTAGTTGCCATACTATTTTTGGAACAGATAGTGAGGTTAAATCAGGATTCGAACACTTCAAAGCTGATCAGGTTTATGTTTTTTGGTTTTCGTTTTCGTTTGATAAGAACCAGCAGCAAGCAAATACGACAACCACCATTTTCAGAGCAGACAAGAATTTATATCACCAACAACTGCATTAATGGCATTAATAACGTTTCTTGTTCTTGCTTAAAATTAAAAAAAATAAGTACCAAACCTAAACTCTCAATCATTTACATGTCTAATATAAGCTCGAAACACAGTTTACTGTTAAAAGAGAAAAAAAAATATATATATATAAGGAAGAAGATAATGAACATGAAAAAGAGAAAGGAAACAAAGAAAGGGGAAAAAAAATCTCATAGCTGAAACAGAAGTTCAGTGTCTGAGAGAAAACTCTTATGAACTTATCTGTTGTGTAGAGGGTTTGGTCCTGTATAGACTTTCCTCTTTTCAGCACCAAAAACGTCATCATTTCCTTGGTCTGCATTGTCTTTGAATCTGCCATTAGACTTGGTGGAAAAACTCATCTCAGAACCAGACCCGCCTTTGAATCTACTGGACTTTCCAAACCCACTAGCATAACAAGGGCTAGAACCTAACTGTGATATGATCAACATAATAAAAACACATAAGCAAGCCAGTTCTCTGCTAAGACTCATCTGTTTCTTCCTTCTAAACCACTTCATGGCATATGGAAAAACTTCTCTTTCCCCTCCTCTCTTGTTCCCAAAAACACTGGCTTGAGTTTTGGAGTTGGAGGGAATGGTATGGAGTAGGAATATGAGGAAGCAAGCTTTTTGGGCTTCTTTCTATTGCTTACAAGCCTAGGAGTTGTATCTAAGAGGGAAAGTCAATGTAGGGTGAGAGTCAAAATGCATAGGTTTTGTAGAGAGTAGTTTTGCGTTGGGAAGCTTCTATGTTTGATGATTTCAGAGCCCGATTTCTGATGAGAAACCAAAGTCTCTGTGCTCTGGTTTAGAAAGAGAGAGAGAGAGAGAGAGAGAGAGTTGTTAGAAGTTCTCAAAACTTGAAAATGGAAGCTAACCCAATTAAGGTCTTTAGTAATGTCTTTTAGCTACGTTTGGGTGGTGAGAAAATTACTTTCTTGGGGTGTTCTCATGTTTTACTACATAGAGTTATTGGCTAATGGTACGTGATGAGAATATGCCTCGAGGTTAGGACTTAGGATAATTCAATTCGACTTGTGTAATGTGTACCTCAACAAACATTTTTGGTATTTTATGAAATTTATCACTTAATTATTATTTACCAAATATAAAGATAAGGAATGCGAGTAAAAATAAATAAAAACTAAGTGTTGGTTCCACAATTTCATACCATTCATATGCTACTTTTGAACTCTTCCAACTTTTAATTGTATAACTAATTTTCATTCCACATTTCTATTACAAATATGATTTCACTTTTATGGTTTTTAATTAATTTTCACCTTTGATTTTATCTTATTGTTTTTTAAAAATAAAACTAAGATCTTTCTTATCTCTTAATATTAATGGAGTTATATTTTTATTATTAATAGATTGAAGTTATGAATTAATTAATTAAACTTATTGTATAATATTTGCTAGTAAATATTAATAAATTATTATATTTTATTTAAGTAATTAATTATTAATATTATTTATAAACTAATATTGTTTATTAATTTATTATAAATTATTTAAAATGATAATATTATTTTGAATACGTTATTTCAATAAATAACTATCTTAGAATTTTGAAATATATGAATTTTAATATATTAAAAACTATAAAAATTTAAATTTTTTTATATCATAAAAATAAAAAATATAGTTTTCATATAATATGAAAACTGAAAGGAACAAAATTAAAAAATAAATAAAAAACTCAATCAATTTTTACTAAATTTAAAATTGAAAACTAAAAGCTAAAGATTACAATAAAATCAAGCAGGTCTTAAACTTTTTCTAAATATTTGTAAACAACAATCATCACTACTCAAATAATCAAAATAGTAATTAATCAACAAAATCATTAATACAATTAATCAAATATACATGGAAACAATAAAAGTATGATAAAAATATTTTTAAATGATATTAGTTGGGACAAAGCTAAAATATAAGGTTCTTTTAGTCAATATAGTAATTAAGTCATAAAAGTAAGAAAAGTATGTCAATTTGATCAAGCAAATGTTGCATTTTCTTAGAGTTGTAGTGACAATAAATTCCTTGACAAGCTAATAAAAAAAGAAGTTTATCAAAAAGTAATTTAGTCAATGGTCATAATGCACTCCATGGTTGCATAATTTGAAAAGAGGGACAACCATTACCTAATTAGGATGTCAAAGTGGACCCTTTACAAGATGTAGTTACCCCCCACAAACATGACCATCCAATATCATTGTTCAAACCTGATTTTTGTGTGTTAGCTTTAATTTTGAGGTCAATTGTGGTGGGTTATGATGGATTTCACTTAGCACAGCAAAAATTCTGTAAAAAAAAAAGAAAAATGTGTAGCCAAAGTTTGTTGGATGACAAAAAGAAATCACAATTCAATTGTTGTTTAGAGTTGACATTGGAGATGAAATTTGTCTTTGGTTATGTATATGAGAAATAGTAACACTTTGGTCACTTCCAAATTTGATTTAAAAAAACAGATTAGTATACCCTTTTATTGATATTTTTGGAAAATAGAGAAAAATACAGTATTCAATTTGGAAATTTTCACAAGATGCTATATTGAAAAGAAAAAAAGAAAGTTATACTGAGGACCATGGTGGGACATAAAGGGGAGGGAGGTCAATATATACCAAAATGCTAGTAGTCATCACTTTCTTAGAAATAATGATGATGTTCATAGTTGCTTTATATTCTTTTTTTTTTTTGGAGAAGAAAGAAAGGTGTATGCATGAAAGTCATGGACACTTGGATTTCTTTTTTGTTGCACACACAAATAGAACAGAAAGGGAGTGACCCATAAATCTTGATAACATGTCCTGCAAAGTATCCACTCCTTTCATTGATACTCTTAATTTTTCTCCAAGAAGTAGTTGGATAGCTCAATTTGTATGACTTTTTGATACCACGGCCTTCAATTATTTACTAATCACAAATTCTTAAGAAAGCATCTAATTATTCTTAGGGTAAAGAAACTACAAATTCAAGATAAATTAATGTATTTTTTTATTTTCAGGACTTCAGAATATCGAATTATTAACGAAGAAAAAGATAATTTATAGAGAAATTTTATTTAAAAAAAATCATATATCAATATAGTATGGAATAGTCTTAATTGTTTTTATTTAATATTATTATTAATCTTTTCATTCATTGATGAAGCTTTCACATCCAAAAATTAACATTAAGAAACCAAAATTATGATTAGAAAGAGATTAAAGCTTTCCCTTTTAACTAACCTTAGAGTAAAGGAGGCACATGTTTGGGATGAATTAATGTGCCTTTTCTAATTTCAGAACACCATAATATCAAATTATAAATAAAGAAAGACACGGGAGAAAATTATTATGTTAATTATTGAAAATTAATAAATTAAAAATAGAATATGTTAATTATTGAAAATTAATAAATTAAAAATAGAAATACTTTTTCTTGAACTCATATATCGATATAATATGAAATAGTCCCAATTGGTTTTAATAAATTCTCTTATTATTATTTGCTTTCACATCCAAAAATAACATTTAAAAACAAAAAAATTATTCCTAAAAATGATTAGAAAGAGACTAAAGCTTTCCCTTTTCATAGTCTTGGTCTTGGTCTATGAGTTATATGCATGTATAAAGTTATAAAAGATGAAGAGTCTTCCCCAAGACACAATATATGAATGAAACATCTAGGTGTGTGAATTGGGGTAAAAAGATACATATGTATACATATAATTGAGTGGAACGGCCTTTTGGATGGCAAGAAGCAAGAAACACCAAATCCTCTGGAGATTGGGACAGTGAGGTTATGAAATGAGTACATGCGCAGCATGATTAAGGCAAAGAAAATTTATTGCTATTGCAAGCAACTAAGAGAGCCTCTTCCTTTTTTATCATGCAGTTTTACCTTTTCTTTCTTTTCTCTCTTCCCTTTCTACTCTAGCTTTTGGTCAAAGTCCCTGGTCCTATCATTATTGGAACATTACTGCTACCATCAAACTTCTCATTCTGTGCTCCAAAACACATTGCCATAATCAAACTTCTTATTGAAAACAAAAAAAGAAAAAAAAGAAGAAGAAGTGGGACAGTTAACATGGATTATGCCTGCTTATGTCCGATAATTAGTTCGTTTGATGGGCATAATCCAATCACGTAATTCAATTGCGTTAATTCGATCGAGCTAAGCAATGATATATAGGTTTGACATTGATTAGATTAAGGAAAGATGACCAAAGTAATCATCTTTATTGCATAGCTCAAACTTCTGCCTTATGTATTCAAACACTTAACGTGGATTATATTGATAATCGGTTTGTTTGATAGGCATAATTCAATCACGTAATTCGATTATGTTAAATTGATCGAGCTAAACAATGATAAATATGTTTGGCATTGTTTATTACATAGCTCAAACATGGATTATATATTCATAATTAATTTGTTTAATGCGAATAATCGGATCATGTAATTCGATTACGCTAAACCGAACGACCTAAACAATGATATATAGGCTTAACATTGTTTAGATTAAGGGGAAAAAGAAAGTGTGATATGGGACCTAGCACCATCAAACGAGCGTGTTGCAATATTGTCACTCAAGTTTTGAAGAACAGTCAGTCACGTATACTGTTCCTGAGGACCAAAACATTGATGAAAAGCTACTTTGGTTTGTTCGTTTCATTTACTATTTTTCTGCGGGACTTATTGCACCGAACTCCTTCATATTCTTATGTTACATATGCACTGAAAATTTATTTGCTGTAACTGAGTTATGCCACCAATTTACTCAATAGGGTACGAACCACCATGGATGTTTGCTGGGTAAGGAGATGTGTTTTGGTGGGAACACAGGCAAGAACAAGGTCTTTAATGGTCCTAACTGCAATCCATCATCATGAACATTGATTAGACTTCACCATGTAACAACTGCTACACATTTGCTGCTGATCTGTACTGCCTGTCTTCAATTTTTATAGGAAACAAAATTAAATGCAATGCGTTGGCGAATGGAGATAAGCGGGAGGTCAGTTTGGATCATATCAAGAAAGGAAAAAAAAGAAAAACAGATTTTCCATTGATTCATAATCATTATTAGTCATAATAATCTTATTTGTAGGGTTCAAGCTTACTTAATTAAGTGTAACCTTGTCAACTTTAACCATGATTAAGCCAAGCTGTCTCTAGTTAATTCCAGTTTCTTTAATTTCTTTTCATATTTTTTCTTAGCTTCTCTTTTAGGCAATATTTTAAAAATCAAAATTAAACCAATAAAATAAAAATTTAAAGTTTAGCCGGTATTATAACGTTATAAAACTGATGTGAAGAATTTTAAATAAGATAAAAATATTGTTGTCCTTGCTTATTAATTTATAAAAACTAGTTAATTTAAGAAAATTGACTTATTAATTAATAAATCAATCTATCTTTAATAACAAGGGTTATTAAAATAAACCGAATCAAAAAATTAATTAATTTAAGATTTTCAACCGACTAAACAGATTTAATTTTTTAATAATTATTTTTTGATACTGAAAGTTAGTCAATTTCGAAAATATATAAATCATGCGAGGCAACAAGAATTTCAATGATGCTTATGTGAGGTAACATTTTCACAACTTATGTTCTAGATTTGTCTTCTCAAAAGGTCATAATGCTCTTACAATTATGGCCAATAACATAATTATATATCTTGCCTCCTATCTAACCCATAAATTACACTTACGTGGAGAGAAAAGTTGGTGATAATAAATGTGAAAAATACTAAATAATTATGAAAAGGTTAATCTTCTGTCACTTTCGAAATTAGAGAGAAAAGAGTGTTTAATAGCATATGAAATCGCCTGTTCTAGTTTGACCTACATAAGTGTCAGGATAAGATGGATTGGAACAAGGTTGAAACAGCAAAACTGATACAGGTGATCTGCTCTCATTCGTTTAATAGGACCATTTGTATGAATGGGAATGAATTATTAAAAGCTAATAATGGTTTAATTGGTGGTTGGAGGGCTCCCTAATAAATCTTCATATCTTAATCGTGCTAGTGTAAGGGGCAGAAATACTTTAATTTAGTAATATTATTTCAATGTTTTATAAATTGAATTAAAAATTAAACAGATAAAATAAGAGATTTAAGGTTTAAAAATATTATAAAATTGAGTGAACATTAAACAAAATTAAAAAAATTAAAATATGATTAAAGAACGAGATTATATTTACCCATAAAAGAAGATAAAGTTTAATTGAAGAAGGAAACTATTAAATAAAATTTAATTGGTTTAGTTTAAAAAAATTTATAATTAATGAATAAATCAATCAATTTTTAATAACAAAGATTATTAAAGTAAATTGAACTAGAAAGTTGGCTAATTCACTATTTTTGTAGTTAAATCAAAATTTTAATCACTATGTTTAATTGTTGACTTATGTAAATTACATGATTAATGAGTTATTGTATGACATCAAAATTTTATTTAATGTATATTTGATATATAATAGAATCGAATTCCTTTTTATAAAAAAGTGAGATTATAACATGTTAATTATGTGATATTTGTGAAATCTAAATGTTAAGGTTAGATTTTTTTTTGGAAATGGAGGAACCGACAACCACTATTTTTTAGATGGGCACTGGGCAAACCTCCGAATTGAAGCAATAGCCTGTAAATTACATCAAGTGGGTACTTAGGCAATCTCTGTACGACAGATTTAATCGAAAGAGCGTATGTAAGAGATTTGATTAGAGGCTGCTTGTAATGACCCATTGGGTCACTCTGAATCCAAAAGAAAAGCAGGCCTGTGATACCTTTAAAGTTAGGATAAGTGATTGTATCAGATAAATTAAAACAATTCGCGTCTAGACATAGAATACACAAATGATGTTTTTTTGGTGTACCCAGGGTATCCACCGACGGAGTCAGGGACTAATCTCTTCGCTGCAGGTACATACGCTCTTTCGATTAAATCTGTCGTACAGAGATTGCCAATTGGGTCGCTCTGAATCCAAAAGAAAAGCAGGCCTGTGATACCTTTAAAGTTAGGATAAGTGATTGTATCAGATAAATTAAAACA
>JANIPN010000217.1:5767579-5788806 GCA_027478595.1 Erythroxylum anguifugum | reverse complement strand
CAAAACAGTTGTTAGTAAAATATAATTTATCGAATATGTATTCGAAAGTTGCGACAAATTCATATTACGAGAAGGATTAGAGACATGCTTGTTAGACATTTTTGTAATTTTACATAAAGTTAGATAATAATTAATTACATCTTTTAGTTTTTTTAATAAATTATCGAATAAGTTATGTAATTTAATCAAGATAAAAATAATAAAGTGACCCAATAAATTATATAAATCAAGGGTTTGAAGTCAGGGTAGAAAATGAATTTCAATCAGCGTAGACCAGACTCATATCGGTCTTGTGACGAGGAAGTCCGATATAAATGTTATATATAAAGGTTAAAGTTTCTTGCAATTGCGCATATAATCAATCGTAAGTATAAGGATTATCTGACCTGTTAAGAGAGCTTACGTTTTGAGAAAACTGTAGAAAGACCTTACTTGTGTCTCGGAGAGGAGTTTTCGTGAAGGTGGCGGTGGATTCACGCTCGTTTTAGCTTCGGAAAACTCCTTTGAAATTACGGAGATCGAAATCAGGTATTTTTTTGTTTCTTTGTTTCTTGCCCTTTCACGTTCGATTCGGGATACGTAACTAACATACCGCTACGTATTGCACATGGTATCAGAGTGGTGACATAATCGGGTAGTTAAAGTGAAGATTTTTTGGATTTCTCTTCATAAGGTTTTCGGATATTTAACTTCTGTTTATCAATTTTTCTTGTATGAAAATAGTATGCATGTGTACAGCCTTGAGAAACGAGGTGAAAATGAACACGGGAGCTAAAAAATAGGTCTGGAACTCACCAAAAATTGCCATTTTCTGGCAGACCCGATGGAGACCTTTGGGTGCGTGTGTCACACGCACCCGATGGCGCACAATATCGCCCCGAGGAATAGTACGTTTGGCGCGTGTGATGTGGGTGGTCATTGTCTCGCCACGTGTCGGCGCATGTGTAAGCGAGTGTGGGCACGCCATTCACTGTCGAGGCGCGACGCATTCGCCACAAACTCCACTCGCAACTGGCGTTAGCGGATGATGTTAGCGTTGTAGTGCGCTGACGCAATACTGACATCAGCCGAACGGGTTTTTCTACAATATTTAAAAAATTATAAAAAAATTTCAGATTTCTTGTAAGATTATTCCGGGATATTTTTGGTCAGTTTTAAGGTCTAAAAAATTCATAAAGTGAGTTTTACTATTTTCTGAATTTATTAAATTAAAGTTTTACTCTAAAAAAGGAATTAAGGTATTCTGAATCCTATTTCAAGTGAATTTTCATGCTTCAAATATCACATGAGAGAGATACTTTAAGTTTTTTATATCTCAGGTTTCATGTTTAATGTTCGAGATTGCATGATAGTCGCTTGGAAAAGGAATTGGACAATGTGAAGTCATTTAGAAAGATATACTTTTTAGGGAAAGAAACATTAACCTTTAAAATAATAAGGTTTTGGGTTGGTGGAGGATAGAGATAAAATCGGCCGGGATAGAAACATTACTCCTTAAAAGAATAACGTTTTAGGAGCCCAATTGCCATCCATATCTGAAGTTCGATAATTATAAAAATAAGATGAATTGGGCCAAGTCAAGTCAAGCTTGAGCTTGACTGCCTCTGACTAGATCAAGTCTCAAGCCAGGTCCAAGCTCCGAGTAGAAACTATCGAGTCGAGCTTGAATTTGGGGTGAGCCTGACTCCACTCAGTCATTTCCAAACCTTGAGAAGGAAACCCACATGAAAACGGACTATCACCGTCAATGACCAATATTAGGTCCTTCTGTGGCATTAAAGTGCAATAATGACAATGATGTCACAGCTTCAATAATTGGAAGCCAAACCAGACCACCTTGATCAAGTAAAGTGTTGAAAGCATCTCATTTGATGTATTGATAATCCATTGCAACCCTCTCCTTTTTTCATGAATGCTATCTCCTCAAAGCAAGGAAAAACCTCTCATTCACTTGAGTTGGGAAGATCTGAATCTGATCTAGAAATGGTTCGGTTAAGTTCTAACCAGAGTGTTAGAATGGGTCAGGTTCTCTTAACTTTGTCAAGAGTTTTTAGGTTACATGCGTTGGTTGGTTGGTTGGTTGGTTGGTTGGCGATGAAAAACAAAAAAAGGGAGGGAAACAATGATAATAATAGTAATTGGGTGGCAAAGCGGCAGTTCACATGTCTGCGTTTGTGATTGGAAACCTTATCTCATGTGAGTTGCTGCTTATTCTTCCCACAGTTTTGTCTTTTTCGTTAGTTTCTATTCTCGATCCACACGCGCCTTCGCCATCCGATATCCTCTTATTCTCTTTTTTTTTTCACTTTTAATTTGGTCCACAAAATTACATAATATTTAAGTTTAGCGGATTTAATAAAACATATGAGCTAAAAATTTTTTATATAATTTTGAATTAATAGTTTATTTTTAAAGAATTTAAAATATAAAATTTTAGTTTATTTTTATAAGTTGAATTTGAAATTAATTAATATTATTATTCTTTAATTAACAATTTTAATTTTTTATAGTTCTAAAAATATTTACATCAATAATTATTTAACTTGAAAATATATTTTAAAAGATTAAAAAATAAAATTTTAAATACATAAAATTTAAACACAACAATAACAACCTAGTAAAAATTTCAGTATAAGCGAAATATAAAGAAATCCAATAATACGTAACCTTACCCTTAACTAATAGAGAGACTTTTTCTAAATGACAAAATTTAAAAACATTCAGAGTCATATAATTAAATCACATTTTATTTATTATTTGGAATTTCAAGAATTCAAGTTTTGAGGATTTAATAAAATTCAATAAAAATTAAGAGTGAATGTCCTAGATTATAAAAAATTCAAATATAATAAAATTTTAATTTAGTAATTTTATTTTAGGATTGTGATCTAAATTCCAATAATAATTTTCAAAAGTTTAAATTATATATCAAATTAACATTTTAAATTTTAAGAATTTACTAATTTCATTAAAATTTTACGGAATTTGGAATTGTAAAATGATAATTGGGTACATAAAATAACATATAAAACTATATCAAAATTATATAAATACCCAATGTAATAGAGGAGAGCTCCGTTGTTTACACGCGCTATAATGTGGAGGTGATTTGAATTGGCACGCTAATTTAAGAAATGAAAAGGAAATAGTTTTATTGGGCTGGCCTGACAGCACCAATGGCACGAAAGATTAAATATCTCCGGCGATCTTTTATTATTATTTTAAATGACACTCACTTTCTTTTAAATTACCATTTTGGACCATAGACTTGGGCTTTTGTCTCTAAACAACTAAGTAAATTACCTATTTGCCCATTCTTTTTATTTATATGTACACACTTGTATGCCAAATTTTATTTAAAATTTTTAAGCTTAACTCGAATTCTAATTAAATTCATAGTGTTGATAGAGAATAAGTCCAAATTAGAACCGATCCAAATTCAAGTTTAGTAATCTCTTGATTAAACTTGAAATTTCAAAGTCAATCCGAGGCTTAATATAAAATAACTTGATTTTAATGTAAAACAATGTTGTTTCGATAAATTTTAAAATTACTCAAATTACACAACTCGAAACTAATTAAATTTAAGTCGTATTCTAAAAGAGTTGAGCTGGGCCAATTACCATACTTAATTGTCGAGCCCAAGTCCAAGTGTAGTCATATTTAGATGATGAATAAAAAGTTTCAAACTAATTAAAATTTAAAATTTTATATAAAACTTTTAACAATTTCATTAAATGAAATTAAAATTAAAATGTGAATTCTAATAAATTTAAAAATAAATTACAAATGTTTTATATGCCAATAAAAATTTAAATATAAATTTATCGAATATATTTTATCATACCTTTTTTTCGAAAGATAATTAAAGTAATAATGTACCGATTCGTGGATCATTTTATTACTAAAAGACTTTTTTGTTTCTTACATTTTTTTTAATTTCAGAGATTTATTTTTTTGTCTTTACTAGTGATTAGGTGTTTTCTTTTATTTTATTAAGAATTAAAGACCAGAAGGGGACATTCTGGTAAATATATCGGAGTTTATGTCGGTGATTTAACCCTAAAGACATTCGTCAATAATTGTTCAACTACCGAAGTCAAAGGACTGATATACTAATACAAGCTTAGGGGCAAATGGGTCAATTCAAGGCTTAACCCCAAAATTTAAAAACAAAAAACCGTGATTAAAGCATCCAAACAAATCGAAATCTGGACCGTCCGTTACAAACATCGAACGGCGGCAAACGTGTGCAAACAAAATAGGAGGGAACAATCACGCACCGTCCGATCTCACTCTACTCTATATATAAATCCCACTCTATCTGCTGCACTTCCTCACAAGTATCTCTCTCTCTCTAAATTTCGAAATTTGAAATTTCTTTTAGGCAATCTTTTCTCAGGTACTCTCTGTCGCTCTAGATCTATGGTTTCAAGTTCACATTATGTATTTATCTGAACAGATCTGTGCATTTTTAATGAACTTTGATCTTTTGCTTTATGTATTTTGTGATATATGTTTTACTCTTGCTTATTGCTGGATTTTTTTTTAATTTTTTAATTATAAATATGATACCGATTTTCAATGTAGTCATTCCTACTATAGCGTGACTAGATTTGTTGTAGATTTTAACTAGAATTTGAGTTGTTAAATTGCCAGATCTCACGTGTTTTTTGAGCTTTATTTAACTGTTCACTGATTGAGTGTGTGAAGTTTTTATTTTAATGAAACAAAAAAGATCCAGTATATCTATTAAGAATTTGAAAATGTTTCAATTTCGTACTCAATCGATTGATTTTACTTGATCAATCGATTCTGCCCTAAATCTGTTAGTTTTGTTCTGAAAGTGCTAATTTTGCGCTTAATCAGTTAATTTTTTTAAATTCATTAAATTTGTGTTTTATCAGTTAATGACTTCCAACTTAATAACGGGAGGTGTGATAATGTCCAAAAAAAATAATAATAACGGGAGGTGTGATTTGTTTCGGGATTAACTAGTTTGCATGTGTGAGATTTAGCTTGGTTGACATTTTAGAATTATTTTTAAAAATATAATTTCTCATATTTGTTGGTAATGCAGGGAAAAAAATGAGAGAGATCCTCCATGTTCAAGGTGGACAGTGTGGGAACCAGATCGGTTCCAAGTTTTGGGAAGTTGTTTGTGATGAGCATGGAATAGATCCGACTGGAAGGTATGTTGGGAACTCAGATCTGCAGTTGGAGCGTGTTAATGTCTACTACAATGAGGCTTCCTGTGGGAGATTTGTTCCTCGCGCTGTGCTCATGGATTTGGAGCCAGGTACCATGGATAGTGTTCGCACTGGTCCTTATGGGCAGATATTCAGGCCTGATAATTTCGTATTTGGACAATCTGGTGCTGGGAACAACTGGGCCAAGGGTCACTACACTGAAGGTGCTGAGCTTATTGATGCTGTTCTTGATGTTGTGAGAAAGGAGGCGGAGAATTGCGACTGTCTTCAAGGTTTGTTGGAAGATTTCTAACGTTGAAGAATGTGATGCATTGGTTATTTTTTATCCTCTTAAAAGGGTAAAACTTATGAATAGCTAACTAAGCTTTGTTTGCTCTTTCTCTTATTTGTGTAGGTTTCCAAGTTTGCCACTCACTTGGTGGAGGTACTGGTTCTGGAATGGGTACTTTGCTCATATCAAAAATTCGTGAGGAGTACCCTGACAGGATGATGCTCACTTTCTCCGTGTTCCCATCCCCAAAGGTCTCAGACACAGTTGTTGAACCTTATAATGCAACTCTTTCTGTTCATCAGCTTGTTGAAAATGCAGATGAGTGCATGGTCTTGGATAATGAAGCTTTATATGATATATGCTTCAGGACTTTAAAACTGACTACTCCCAGCTGTAAGTAGCTCTGAATTGCCTAGCTTTTGAATCTGTTGGCTTAAAATTTCTGGTTGGAATTGGTGTTCAAAACAATGTTGTCCATGTCACACTGCCATATCCTCAACCACTTCATTAATTGTTCCTAAATCAGTTTCTTAGTGCACTGAACACTGTTTAACAATTCTTGACTTCCGGGCGTGACTGAAATCTGTCTAAAATTTTGTATAATCGTTTAGTAATTGACATCATAATTCTTGAAGAGAAGTGGAGATGGTTTCTCCATTCAATGCTTAATCATCATTCTGATGTTGGCTTTGTATAATTTCACATCATCAATGATTTTACTGTACTCCCTTAGTCATTATGTTGGATAATTGTTGCAATGTAGAAACTGATATACATGGTTTTACTGCAGTTGGTGACCTGAATCACTTGATCTCTGCAACCATGAGTGGAGTCACTTGCTGCCTCAGGTTCCCAGGTCAGCTCAACTCAGATCTCAGAAAGCTTGCTGTGAATCTCATCCCCTTCCCTCGTCTCCACTTCTTCATGGTTGGTTTTGCCCCCTTGACCTCTCGTGGCTCTCAACAATATCGTGCTCTGACCGTCCCTGAATTGACCCAACAAATGTGGGATGCCAAGAACATGATGTGTGCTGCTGATCCAAGGCATGGGCGCTACCTGACAGCATCTGCCATGTTCCGAGGCAAGATGAGCACCAAGGAAGTTGACGAGCAAATGATCAATGTCCAGAACAAAAACTCTTCATACTTTGTGGAGTGGATTCCAAACAATGTGAAATCCAGTGTCTGTGACATTCCTCCAAGGGGCCTGTCCATGGCATCCACCTTCATTGGGAACTCAACCTCCATACAGGAAATGTTCAGGAGAGTGAGTGAACAATTCACCGCCATGTTTAGGAGAAAGGCTTTCTTGCACTGGTATACAGGTGAGGGGATGGATGAAATGGAGTTCACTGAAGCTGAAAGCAACATGAACGATCTGGTTTCCGAGTACCAACAATATCAGGATGCTACTGCTGATGAGGAGGGTGAGTACGAGGACGAAGAAGAGGAGGCAGTGGAGCACATGTGAAGGGATCAAATGACAAAATGAGAAGTAAGACCTCTGATGATTGCTGCTTCACCTAGATTTGTTGTATCGTGTGTACTCATGTTTCTCCATGTGTATCTGGAAAGAAGAATATCAACATAACATTTAAGTTTTGTATCAGGTCTAAGATGGGTAAATGAAGAAATGCTGGGAGGGTGAGAAAAATGTCTATTTTTCTTCCCCTAGTTTAATAATAGGGATTGGTCTTTGGTTAAGGCGGGGCAAAGTCGATATGTGTATGCTCCTTGGAAGTAGTTGCGATGCGATGTCTATTTTGTTTGTATTGTTTTTGCTCTCTCATCACTTCGACATATCATCTACTGCTATTATTGTATCGAAGCTGTTTCCCTATCTCATTTTCCTTTGCTGTTTTTTATTTGTTATTCCAACTTTGGTATAACATATCACATGTTTTGGCATGGTTCTTATTTTTTGAGTGTATGCTAAATAATATGCACAATAACATATCACATGTTTTGAGCAAAAAGAAAAAACTATTATTGAGGTTGATCTTGCTTGCCCTGAATACGCAAACGTGCAAATTTTAATTTTGGTGCATTCTCATCCTTACCTACGGCTACGTAGATTAGGAGTAATTTGGGGGAGGTTTTGCTCCACCAATGGAATCACATATCCATTTACTGATTTTTGCGAAAACTGTATGAATTCTGGACCAAACTTCATATCGTATTTGCATTTGGATGTTCTTCAAACAGCCTTCCTAACTCCTAAGAAGTATTTAGACCACATGTCTGATCCCCATTGAACTTATTAGGCTTACCTCTCTTTTCATGTACCATGGATGACAGTAGCTGGCTTGTATTTGTACTTGTTGATGGCCCGTTTCCATGGGTTGGGCTAGGCTGATATTCTGAGTTCAACACAATCAGGAAAATTTTAACAATCTTAAGAGTCTGATCCCATTTATGGAATCTCTTTCTTGCACATTGCCTAAACTTAGGGTTTTCTCGCATTCACAATGGTTCAAGCCCCACTCAAATTTTAGGCTCCTTTCAAATTTTTTATTGGAGTTTGGATGATTAATTGGCCTTTTAAATTTGAAATTTTAATTTTTAAAATTTTAAATTTGAGTTTGGTCCAAAAATCGATCAACTTTAATTTGATTTCTGACTGAATCCGTTGATGTTGAACGAAAAAAGCATTACTTTCTGTTGGCATGCTTAACTTTTATTTAGTTAGGCTTATATCAGTAGAGCTTTTTTTTTATATAGATCTTTGCTGAAAAATACTTTTCTAAAAAATCAGTTGAGTGTTTTACTATCATTTAAAAAAGAGCTTTTTTGAAAAAGCTTCATAAAATAGACTGTTTGACAACATAAAAATAAAAAACACTTTTAATTTTAACTATATTTTATAATAAAAATTATAAATGAATATAAATATTATTTAAAGCATATTAACACTATGCAAAGCAAAATATATTAATTATTATATAATTTTAAACCATATAAAACATAAATAAAAATATATGTAACCAAATCTTTTATATGGATTATAACATAAATAAACTAATATCAAAATAAATATTAAAACAAATAAAAAGCCAAATAATATTATAAAAATCTCAAAATAAATATTATAGTTAATAAATAGCTAAATACATAATAAACGGGAAGATGAGTTTGTGGGTATTGTGAGAATTATGTGTAAAACATAAAGGTAAAAGAGACTAAAAAATAGGCTCATTAATTGATCTGAAAAATCTACCTGAAAAAGTCATTTGAGAGGTTTTCTTAGAAGCTCCAAATTTAAACTTATTAAAAGGTTATATTTTGGCTATCAAAAAAGTCATATTTATTAAAGAAGAGTTTTTTTATTTTACAATTAAATACCTATTTTAAAAAAAAGGTTTTTGTAATAAAAAAAGTGCTTATTGACCTTCTAAAAGTCAATCTTAGTTATCATTGATGGAAACTTTAAACAGTACAAAGATATTTATGGTTTAATCATTTGTTATTGTGAAAATATCATAACCCCTTTTCTCATATTGAATTGCAGTAACAATTATTTAGAAGATTATCTTAAAGTTTCAGCTTTTGGGGGAGGGAGAAATAAGCTTTACATAAACAAAAGTGGGTTAATTCATAATTGTGGGTTAAGATTAGTGTTAAACCTCTAAGATTAGTTTATAGCATTACCGTACAAGTATTAACAAGCTTTGATGATGTTTGGCATGCAAATTATTATGAAAATGGCATGCCAACCAGAAAATAAGGCGGAGTTATTGCATTCCTAATGTGATAGTTTGACTATGGTTTGAATAAGGTAAGTGGCAATTAGTTAATGGACAATAACTAAAGTAAAAACTAATTAATGATTGAACCATGTTGACTTAGACAAACGTATTAAGATTGAGTCAAATGTTAGGCACTAGTACATTTGTTTTACAAGTAACCAAATCAAATGAGTCTCCGTCTCTTTTTGAAAAAAGGCAAAAGGTCTATACATGTAAGCCTTGTATACATACAAGTGTATTTGACCTCAAAGTGCTTAAGAGGAGTGTAGTATTTGTCTTAGGAACAGGAACAAGATCCTCTGTCTAATTTTATGGTGTCTTATTGTGTACAGTGAATCTCAGCCATTCATTTATGCGGGCTCCATGTTTATTTATGTGGAGCCCACGCGGAACCCGCATAAATGAATGGCTGAGATTCACTAGACACAATAAGACACCATAAAAACTGGACAGAGAATCTGGACTATTAGGAACATGTGTTAATGCATCCTTTTAGGTGGAAATTGTACTAAAGATTAAACTATGAAATTAAACTAATTAATCTAAAAAAATGAGTATATTGCTCAAATTAAATTACCAATTTCTTTGTTTACATTTGTATAAAAGAATCGTTTAAATTTTAGTTCTTTATATTTAATCGAGAAGTATTGTTCTAGTTCGTTCATAATACCGATTCTCTTGGATGTAAATATGGGATAGTTAAAATCTTCTCTTGATATATTCTTTAGACCTGAAATGATAATTGTAGGGATGGTAAACTTATTTAACTCCGTTTGACTCAACTTAACTCGAAATTAATAAATTAAGTTTAAATTGATCGAATTTTGAGTGAGGTTTAGGTTTGAAATTCGAAAATTTTCCCGACCACTACTATAAAATAATGTTGTTTTAAATAATTCGATAGACTTAAGTTGCATGACTCGAGCATAATCGAACTTTAAGTCAAGCACAAATCACACTTTGAGAGGTTGAGTCGGGTCAACTTTAAGATAGTTTGATCTATTTATTTGGATAATAGTAAATTTATAATGATTATCATTTGAATGTATATTAGTAAATCAAGATGTTTCATTTCAAATAAATTATTTAATAAGTCAATATTTGAGAACTAAATGATAAATTTAATTTATTTACAAATTTAACATATTTTTATTCTCAGTTAATTATTCTTATTATTACAAAAGTAATAAGTAATCCATGATGGCAATTGAAGCTTAAAACTTTTAGATTAGTAAGTTAAAGAAGCTTTGTAACACTTACTTAGTGCAAAGTGTATTCAACTTGGTATACATTTTCTATGACATTATCTTAACACCATTAAAGGTTTGGCTTAGTTTTACAGGAATGTAACCCTAACTGAAATTCTGATCTTAAAAAGCTTATGGGATTGACAAGATTGTATCTTTTGAAAAGGTACTTTTAAGGTAAGAGATGTGTTTAGTAGTCGACAAGTTGCCAATGACTCTTATATATCTATACACTTGTACATGAGGTGGCAAACCATAATAACAAGGATTAGCTTCTGCTCTTTATTACTAAAGTCAAGTCTTCTCATCCGTCACTCGTTGCCTTTACTCCCCTCCCCTTTATTTGAGCAACTTATCTTAATCTTAAGGTCTTCTCCCCAACCGATGACGACAGAGGAACCAACCCGCCTGCTGTGGCGGGGCGGCTTTTTTTTTCACAATAAGACGATTATATGAATTAAGTTATCTTTAGTTGGACGTAAAATTTTTAATGAAATGAAACATAATGAAATATAAATGAACGTAATATTAGAAATTATTGTTTAAAAGCAGTGGCGGATCTACAACGGGGCACTTGCCTCCGCTGCCTCCAATAGATTTCTTTAAAAAAAATTTAAAGTTTTTGCCCCCGTAAAAAAATAAAATTTTACTCCTACTAAAATTTTGCCCTCATTAAAAATAAAATTTTATTTCTATTAAAATTTTGCCCCCACTCAAAAAAATTTATAGATTCGCTCCTGTTTGGGAGGGATGGAAAGATTCGTAATGTAATATAGTGAAAATGTTGTTTAGATGGAGGATTTATAATGTAATATCGTGTAAAGTTGATTATCATTTTACATTTCATCTTAAACCCTTCTAAATCGGAGGTTTTTTATTTTTACTATTTAAGATGAAATGAGATGTAATATGAAACCCTCATTTTCATCTCATTTCATTGCACTTTAAAAAATGAATTTGTACTTTTAACATAATTTTAAATAATAAATGATTTTTTAAATAAAATTTTCTTTTTCTTTTTTACTTGGATGGATATATAATCCGTTTTATTTATTCTGTTTTTACTTTTACTCTGTTCAATCTCATCTCATTCACACATTTATATAAATATTAAAAAAATAAGTGAATGAAATGAAATGACACAGAAATGCAGAGTAAGTGGACCAAGTGATTTGGTTGCCCATGCCATGCCAATCTGGTTTTGACATTAACAAGAAATTAAATCTCTGGCTTTCCTTCTTGAACAAGCAAAAGATTCCCACCACAAATATTCTAAGACATTTTAGTTCCACGTATCCTCCATGTTAGTTGTTACCTACTTACCTTCCACATTATTGAAGTTGCCATTGAAGCAACTTCAGGTACGAAGGCATTCATACCACCACAGATGAACAATTTTTGTTCTTCACTCTCTTCTATGTATTGGCAAAATCAACTTGTAGTTCAAAGGTGGTAAACATGATGTATAAGCAAAAGGGTCTTCGTGTTTTTGATTGCTAAACATGGAATTACTTGTATAATTGAAATTGGAAACATGTGCTTAACCACATTAAGTGCCTTCTTGATCTTAATTTTATCTTGAGAATGTAGCTAACAAGATAAGGGCACATGTTTCTGCAGTCGTTCTTATCCTCATGAACAAAGCAAAGTCACAAAGTAATCTTTTGGCACATTTAGTACCATAATAAGTTGGAAAAGCAATGAAAATTACACAATTTTAACCAATTTTCTCGTAAAACATATTATTATTAATAAAAACATGTTAGAATTTACAATACACATCCGCACGTGGATTTACCGGAAACAGTCTCTCTACAATATAAGAATAAGGCTGCATACTATCAAACCTCTCCAAATTTCGTTTTATTGCGAGACTTCAAACTGGGTATGATAATGATAATAATATTAATCTTCCACGATACCTTTCTTCTTTAATTTGATGATCTCAAAACTCAATTAAGCAAAGCTTAGTAGTGGGCTCGTATTGCTGGCTATGGTTGAGGACATGGACATAAGATATAGGCCCGTAGCTTCTTTAATTTTAGTCCTACAAATTCGGACTTGAATAATCTAATTTATATTAAATATTATAAAACACAAGACTTTTTAAAGTCTTGGTAAAAAGAAAGTTTTCTTAATTCAAATATATAAAATAAATAGATACAATCTCATTAATTATGAAGAAAATATATTTATAAAAATATTATCAATCGGGGCAATATTATGTTGGAAACAAAAATTATGAACATTGGTGATTATAAGTTACTAATTAGTTTAATAATTTAATAAAACTTTGTAACTACAAATTAGTGTGTATATTTGCACATGGGTTTATCAGCAATAGTCTCTCTATTATATAAGGATAAAGCTGCGTATTATCAGACCTTTCTAAACTCTGTTTTATTGCGAAATTTCGAACTAAGCGTGATGACGACGACGTACTCGGAGAATAATAATTATTGATTTTTATTATTCGTAAATAAAACTTATAAGTTAGAAAAAATCAAAACGACCACCTTAGGTTTTTTAATTTTCTAATGACCAATATTATAATTGGAGAGAAAAAACTTTATTTAATGAATAAATTATAAAATTCTAGTCCACTATTGACCGTAGATTTAAATTAATGATGAATGATTTTGACCACTTCATACGATTATCCAGTCATCCTGAAGAATTGATCGATATGCATTTATATGACAAATTCAGTTGCCAAGTTTGTGAACATGGTCAAGGTTCGTGAGGGCTTATTTGATAGTCAAATCTTGGAAAATGACAAAAGACAAAAGCATGTGATTAAAATGGAAGATGTGCATGTCTTTGGACCTTCCTGAGACCCACCTAGCTCTCTCTTTCTTTCTTCTGTAAGGGGAGTTCGGTTTTTTTTTTAGTTACTTTTTAATTTCTTAGTCTTAATTATATAAGGGATGACAATGAATTAAATTCGAGCTTGGTTTGAATTGCTTATGGTTCGATTTGAAACTCGAAACTCAATTAATCTTGGGTCAGATAATTGGGTTCGGATAATTTATTTGTAGAAAATACGTAATGCTACTTATTGAAAATTTCAAAATTTAGGAGTCATGAAATATAAGAAAAAAAGGATTATAATGGCTTAATTATATTTTTAGGATAAAAAATTAATTTTCCAAATAATATAAAATGATTGAGTTTTAAATCAAAATCAAACTTAATTTTTTTAAAAAATTAAAATTTGAATAATATTTCGTGTTTAAAAAATTCAAAGTCTAAAAAAATTCAATATTCTTAAATTCAATATTCTTAATTTAAGATGACCATATAATATTTTAAGAAGGAGTTTGCAAATTTTTGGCCAGTCATGGCCTTTCTGCTAAGCACCACAAGTTTTCCATGGCCTAGATTCTCTATCCTTCATGCCATTTTCAAGATGTCACATACAACGGTACTGATGTAAAATTAGGACAACCAACATCAAACCCATAAGAGTAGGTGAAAAATGTGTAAAATGTGTTACCTAATTAGAACATGTTACATGAACTATAAGTTTATTAACAACACTCAATGACAAATATGCAACACAAGTTTAAAAAAATGAAGAGGGATAGAGAAATTAGTTCATAATTAAAAAATTTTAATAATTAAAGGGAAATTTTCTTTTCTCTTGATTTTATATATTGTTGATAAATCTTTCTTATTGGTTAGAAACTAAAACTTATTTTATATGGTTCACATGAATAGGGATGTCAATTTTGATTTAGCCTAACCCGATTTTGACCCAGGTTGATCGAGTTATGGACAGAGCACGAGCTAAAAGTGGTCAGTTTGACCTGACTATTATTTCAAAGACGATGTCGTTTTTTAACCTTTTTTAAAAAATATAAAATAGATCAGGTTAGCACGATTAGCCTATGGTCAAGCTGGGCCGTTGACCACCTAGTATTAACATTCCTACGTATGAATTACTTGCTTGAAAGTTAGTTGGTGGTTAGCTAAATTTCAATTCAATTAAGGAATTGCAACTCAAATATACCTTATAAAAAATAATTAGATAATCAAATTTGAGTCAAATATTATTTAGAAGCTCATTTGGTCATTCGGAGGCAACTTTTTTATTTATTAGGAGTAAAATTACGTATTACTGAATCTCTTCAGATTTGCAAGACTTCTTTTATTTGTATAATTTTTTTTATTTTTAAAAATAAAATAATTAAAGTAAGAAAATTTGTTATGTCTTTGTTAGAGCTTAATTGACCTAAGTAGTAAAGAGAAGAAATGCATCCTTATTTACAATATTTCAAATAAAAGAATTTTATACATTATATTTCACAACTATATATATTTTTACATATAAGAAAAACTTATGATTATGATGTAAATATTATTTTATAATTAATTATATATTATTACATAAAAGAAATTTAAAGGATAAGCATAGAGAGAGAGAGACAAAGCAAAAACAAACAATAAGGAAAATGAAAGGTAGAATGTGCATGTAAGCGTGGGAAGTCGCATGAATATCACGTGGAGCCGCAACCGCGTGGGGCCCATACGGAATACTGTCGACTGGATAAAAAGTCAAAAATGTACAGGGCAAAACAGGACACGTCGTGTCTTAGGTCAGCGTCAACAATCCATAACACGCAAAAACTGATTTGAATATACAGGGTAGATTTTTCCACGCGCCGACAAAGGAGCGTCGCCACACGCTGCCGCCACCAAGAAGTCAAAACTCAAAACAGTTTTCATTCCTTTAATGATTAAAAGAGCACTCAACACATTTTATATAAATTTAATTTATAAATACTTATCTTTACAAAATGTATCTTCGTTATTTTCATAATTCTATTCCGATCCCGTAATAAACTCGAGTTTAAAAAAGTTTAATAATACGCAACCTTACTTTTAATTATTAATTTAAAGAAAAAACTTTAAACCGCTCACATCAAATACAAAATCTCCTACGAGCTTGTACATTCATATCAATGAGTTTACAGAATCATCAATGAACAGAACTTATTCTGTGCAAATACATGTATTACATTCTCATGGTGTAAATGTCTAATCTTTCCTGAGAAGTAGGAATAAGTAAAAACTAAGCTGGGAAGCTGTTGCTTAAGTGGGCAGGCTCATGTTCAGGGTTCTCTACACATTGTTAATACATTACCAAGTCAAGAATTCTAACTTGCTCCACAAAATTCTGTGAAACAATCAATGCCTGTATACCTAATTTGATAAGCACAGAAAAGTGTTCCAAATGTTGGTTTGCTTTGGATGCAGAATAGTCTCACTTCAATGCTTGGATTCTTTTCCCAGTGGTCTCAAGCAAGTGATAGGTACCACAGAGTTCATATGTCGATA
The DNA here is from genome assembly GCA_027478595.1 of Erythroxylum anguifugum. Lineage (NCBI taxonomy): Eukaryota > Viridiplantae > Streptophyta > Magnoliopsida > Malpighiales > Erythroxylaceae > Erythroxylum > Erythroxylum anguifugum. Next base: position 5,772,993 of record JANIPN010000217.1, on the reverse strand, counting down.
CTTCCACCAAATTTGAGGATGGAAGAAAGTTGGATATGCTAGTAAAATCCAGTCGGCGAAGCTACAGAAGTTACCTCCGGCCGTGTAACCAGTTCCGACTATGGTTTCCAGGTCTTCCGTGTGGATTTTTCTGGACATGTCCTTGCTTAGGGAGATCGTGCAACTCCATCACCTGAACCGTCCGCTGCCTCTTTGCTGTTAAACAAGAATGAAGAATGTTTTTATCAATAAGCTGTGAGGGTCATTGATAGAGAGAATTTATGCCAGTCCCAAACTCGAATTTCTCTGTATTGCTCCAACTAAATTTGTATCGGTATGAAAATGAAACATGTAAAAGAGGACCACATGTAATTTTTCCAGAAGAAGACTGACCATTCTCAGCCTGCTGATAACGTTCCTGGAGTTTTCTCGTAGTGGCTTCAAGCTTCATTTGGACGGCAGCTTCATCTGAACACTTAATTTTCTAGTTGAAAAAACAGAGACAAGATAAAATTAGAATCCACCATGTTCAAACTGCATTAAAATTCCATAAACAGAACTGCATTAAATTTCAGGCTTACATCTTGTTGAACACTTGAAGGCTTTCTCTGACTTGTGATCTTTACGGGATTTTGCTGCAACTTCAATTCGTTACTTGCCTTAAGCTGAACACTTGCCTTTTGTGGTCTTCCAGGTCCAGAATTATTGTTCGATGACTTACTTCCCTTCATGGGAGCTTCTTGTCTTTTCACTAGCTCCCTCTCGTCGTCCTTGATTAGAACATTTGCCTCGTTTGTAGGATGCTGTTTCCGCTTTGTCATATTTTGGTTCTCACCCGGTGGCTTTCTTCCTTTATCACGGTTCTTGATGAAATCCCCACTGCTTTGAGGAACTGAAACAATGTATTTGGGATTAAAAGAAAGAACCAAAAGACAAAAGCTGCATAAGGAAAACACAACAGATGGGCAAATTGAACTCACTTTCGTAATCATCCATGCCATCAAAGAACTGCACAGAAAAATTAACAGAAAAGGAAAAGGGAGTAAGGATACACGAGCAACTGAACAGCCCTAATCAGACATTTAAAGAGAAAGACAAGCACCTGCGAGAGCTCCATTGAAGTGGGCTGAGTTGCAAAGAAAACTGCTTCATCTAGAGGCGGAGACGGAAGCCCTTCTCCTTCTTCTTCTTCTTCGACAACAGATGGATTAACAGACTCTGGAGTACCTTCATCACCTAAAACCCTTACCAATTCAGATTCCAGAAACAATTTAAATTGCAAAAATGCAAAACTCTCCATTAATAGTAATAAGCAAGTTCCCACCTCCAAGAGCCTTGGTAGCATCACACCACTCATCCACCAAAACCTTCCATCCACTGCATTTCAAAGGAAAAAGTTAAAATAAACAAAGTCATGGCAGCTACTAGCTATGCAGTGTTCAGAGCATTCTCAAGAGTTGAAAGCCTGGATAACAGTGTTTTAGCTTACTACGTTCGTACATCAATATCATGTTACTTGCTGAAATATAACAAAGGAAGAATCAAACTGCTGAGGCAAGAGAAGACAGTACTTTATCAGCGTTCGTGCAAGTTCGCGAATCTGCCTTGATCCATGTCTCCTGAGGACATTGACAGCCTTTCCAATCTCAGTTGCCTATCAGAAGACAAGCACAAGCACAAGCACGGTTAGTATAAGAAATCAGTTGTAGACCCCGAAACAAACAGTGATATGCTTCTTATACTTCAATTCAACATCAAAAGATGAAACAAACCTTAAGGATATCGACGGTCAAAGCCATCAATTCAAGCCTCCTCAATGACTCGAATAACACAGTATCAGACTGTCATAAGAAGAACTAGCAATTAGACACGAGAGCAAATGGAAAACCCTGCAAGAATCTTTGAACAGTTCCGCACCAGACAAGCATCATATCTGCTCAAAACTAAACCAGAAAAGGAAAGAGTCCACACAGAAACTTATCTGGTAATCAACAAATTGATACTATCTTAGTTTATGTGCCTATAAGAGCATATATACCTCATCTTTGCTACCCAGAAGGACGTTCTTGATCCTCAAGACCTCTCCAACAATTTGAGACTCCTCCTCGATCTCGTCAGTCAAAGCCTCAGCCTCATCATAACCATAATTGCTAACCAACTGATAATCGTTCACATTCACTTCTCCATTGTTGCAACTATTCACTTTGCTCTCTTTACTGCCACTACCATCTTCAAACTCACATCCACCTTCAATATCGATCTCTATGTCATCATCATTATCATCATCGTCGTCACTAACACCATCCCTAATCTTGCAGCGATCACTTTCCCCGTCGCTATCATGATCCGGAACCGCCAGTTCGACGCGGTCGCATCCGGAGCACCTGGTAAGTCTGCAAGAAAACAATCTCTCCGCAATACGATCCCTCCTCAATCGAAAATCTTTGGGACAATCAGAGGCAGCAACCGTGATGGCATAATCGATAATACCAAAAATATCGGAGTTCGCCGCTCTGAAATAGTTCCTCCAGTAATCAAGTGATTCTTGTTTCATTGCGACCCGATTACCCGGATCAACGAATCTCTCCTCAGATTATTAACGATGTGCTCAGTAACTCTCTATACAACTTCAGAGCGACCCAGAAACCTAAAATCTACGTTCATGGATTGTAACAACCAGAAAAGAAGCATCAGACAACAAGATGATCGGCAGAGAAAATTTCCTTGAAAAAGAAGTGATGGGTATCAACCAAAATTCGATCTTTGCAATTGTTAGTTGACAATTAAGGATTTTTGTTACTTTCTGTTAACCAAAGGATACAAGGACAGGAGATGGTGATCAAGAGAGAGAGAGAATCCGAGAATCTCGACAGAGACAAACGTGGGTTTATCTAGTATAGGTTCGGCTTTGCTTTTTGTTAGATTCAGACAAAGAACTTTCACGCGACCAGGAAAATTTTTCACCGTCAAGTTTTTGTTTTCTCGAGAAAATGTCTAGACCAGATTCAGTCTCTTACTCCAGAATAGATTGAGTCCTTTCTCTGTTTTGGATTTGTACACAAACCAGGTGTTGTGAGGAATTTGCTTATGTGTATATTCTCGGCCAAAAGAACCAGAACAACCACTTTCCTTCAAACCACTCAACTTCACTTTTTAATAAATTATTCATTTCCTTTTTGGAAAAGTTCAACCTTCTCTTACAGTTTAAAAAATTATTTATTTTTTTAGTTTTTATTTTTAATTTTTATTTCTAAATAATACAAGATATATACAATAAAAAACATAAAATTAAATTAATTAAATATTATTAATATAAATTTAATTTAACCTAAAAAATTTAATAATAATAATAATAAATCTTAAATTTGGGATTTAAAATGTAGAAAAGTTTAATAATATGTTTTACTCTTAATTAGTAAAGATATTATTTTTCGAAACTTACAAAATTAAATTTAATTAGTGTAATTATTTTAAATTCTCGTTTTAATTTAAATTTAGTCTTTTTAACCTATAAATATATTTGTATGTGTTTTTTTCCTTTTCAAAAAAGAAAAAGTAAGCTTCTTTCAGGTTTCCCTTTTTGGGTTTCAGTTTTGACCATGACTTGCCAGTTGGCAGGTTGAAGTGTTTGTTTCTACAGGGTTTCTTCATTTTCACTTGTTTTTCTCATTTGGGGTATTCTTTTTATTCTCTAACAACCGTTCTTATGTTGGACTTCCCAAGGATTTGGACTTTGGTTCCTAAAATCATGGAATAATTATAAACTAATTTGTAAATAAAATTACCAACCAAAGCTTTCTACAAATGATATTAAATATGTTTCTTTCATAAAAATATAAAATATGTTTATGATGTATAAGGGTTAGGTAAAAGATACAAACCTCTCCTATAATTTTAAAACTTTTAAAAAGTCTTATAATTATAAAATATTAAAAAATTTTAAATTTTGAGAAAATTTTATTATATTTCAATTAAAAATAACGATAAAATATACACAAAATTAAAAAACTCAAAATTTAAATTATATTTTAATTAATTAAATATGACTTAAATTAATAATTGAAGATAATTATAACAATTTGAATCAGATTTAACTAATTCAGTTTGAATTTAAGAGACAAGTTCGATCATCACGTGAACAACATTTAATTAATCTACATCTAATATTTATATCACGTAAAGGGCCATTGTAATTATTAATTAAGAAATAAAGTTTCAATTATAAATATATACTTCTTCAATTATCTAATATTTAAAATAAAATTACTAGAGTGATTTTTTAATTTTCATAATTCTTGATATTATTCTTTAAAAAGGGTTATAAACCATAATTTAAATGGTTAGTAAACTCTTATTAATATATATTAAAACTTAATTTGTTCCTAAAATAGTAACTTGAGAATTTATTTATAAAATAGTAACTTGAGAAACAATAGATGCCACTTTTCCCCTATCTTCAAGTCCATATTTGATAGAGTGACAGAGAACTGTAGTTCCCCATTTATGAATGATTCCCTCATTTCCCATAAAGGAACTCTGTGTACTCATTTACAGTTCACTTTCATGGCAGTATAAAATGCTCCATCATCAACCATCTTCCACCACTGCAAATATAAAAACTGAAGAACAAAGAGGATCTGATATGGTCTGGAAGTTACGTTACCTACGTCCTAGCTGTTCAGGGAAGGGAGAAATTAAAAAGAATGGAAAAATACAAACTAATATTAATTGAAATCAAACTTAAAAGTGAACTTTTGCCTACTTATAATTATTATACAGAGACAAATATGCTCTACACTTCCTCTTCTAAAGATTTTGTGTATCATAAGGTCTAAGACAATTAATGACTGAATAAGACAATTTTACACTGTTCCGACTATTATTTTAAAGAGAAAAAAAGTGTTATGAGAATATAAGATTCTTAAGAAGAAAGTCTTAAGAGTTGTGCCCGCAGAGAGGACTTTGTACCTCAATCATCATACCTGGAACTTACCGATAGTTACAAGGTTTTCATGTTGCCCCATAATAGTGTACCAGACACTGCAATAGTCTACAATCCAACTTTAGTTAATCGATCATTTTCTTAAAAGTATTGTTTTAGTTAGTTAATTGTCGTACTTTCCCTGTGTGCCTTTCTAGTCCTTAGCTGGTATCAACTCCCACAAGTTCGAAGCTCAGAGCCAACCGAATCTCAGTAACCATCATCAATCAAAACGAGCCCCGCAGAATCAGTAATTATCAATAGCCTCTCCTGCTCCTCCTCCTCCTCCGTTATTGCTGTTTGTCTATAGATGTCAGAGTCAGAGAGCAAATCCATACATACGTGTAATTAGTCTGTTCTAAGATTCACAGTGATACTGATAGGAACCAGAAAAATAAGAGAGTAAAAATAACTGAGAATGGAATTTTATTGATGAATTTGAGAGCAAGAATCT
>JANIPN010000217.1:5602578-5618854 GCA_027478595.1 Erythroxylum anguifugum | reverse complement strand
ATTTTTTATGGTTTTCATAATTTTTAAAAACTAGAAGAAACTAAAACTTAAAACAGAAAATAGAAATTCAAACAAACATTTTTTTCTAAATTTAGAAACAAAAATCAAAAATAAAAAGTAAAAATAGAAACAAACACCATCTTATAAAGTATACAAGTACAGCATACCAATTAACTATTTTACAATTTAAAAAAGTATAGATTATTTTATAAATTTAAAAAATTACTCGAAACGGGATACCGATACATTACCATATTAAAACATAATGTAATTCTAAGTCTATCACAATATTCGCATCATTGATATAATGTAATTAATCTTAATTTTATAAATGTTACAATCAAATAACTTAAATGATTCCTTTACCAACTCAACGCCAATATCTAATTTTCCATGGAGAAGAGTGTCAGAGAGGAAACTGAACAGAAGATGATCAGAGAAAGGAAGATTATTCCTTCTTATTCCTTTCACATTTTCTCTTTACTCTAAAATATTACGTGTAAAATCCATTGATTGAAAGTGACCCAAAGGATTAAACAAAGCCACTGTTTTACGAATCTTGAGAACGATGGGTTTGGGTGGTCCATGGATCTCCAGCAAATTCCATGGTCTACACCACTTTTTGTTTCTCTCCAGTTCATGTACTTTCTTTAGCTGAGACAAAAAAGGCATAGACTTTCTCACACCGTCCAGCTCCGGTTGCAAGCTTCGGTTTTTTTTTTTGGCTTCCGGTGACTGCCCTTTACCACAAAGATTACCTTTTTTTTTTGTGGTGACTGCACTTTCACCCGAAGTTTACCTCCTTTTTTGGCTTCCGGTGACTGCACTTTCCCACAAAGATTGCCCTTATTTTTGTTTCCCGCGACTGCACTTTCCCACAAAGCTTACTTTCTTTTTGGTTTCCGGTGACTGCCCTTCTCCACAAAGTTTACGTTTTTTTTTGGCTTCCGACGGCTGCACTTTCCCACAAGGATTCCCTTTTTTTGTTTCCAGTGGCTGCACTTCCCCACAATTTTTTTTGTTTCCGATGACTGTACTCGTCCATAAAGCTTACTTTTTGTTTCCGTTGACTGCACTTTCCCACAAAGTTTACTTGTTTTTTAAGTTGTTTCCGGTGACTGAACTTTCCCACAAAACTTCACCAAAGTGAAGGCTTGTTCACTTCTTATTACATACTACAATCATAATGGCAAACAGCGTTGACAATTTGAATCCTGGAACTTGTCCTAGAACGAGCTCTGATAATCGTTCACCTTCTCTTCTGTCTCTCATTTTGAGACCTGACCAATCACGTCCAAAGGAAACACAACCCCACAATCTTGACACTCCCTTGATGTCGTTCCATGATCAATCTGACTCACAGTTGCAACAGATGTCTTCTGTTGATCAACCTTGTGGGATCGGTTCTGGAACTGCTCCTACAAGCTCTGGTCTATCAAATTCTCTTTTCTCCCAGAATCCTGGGAGTGAGCAATCTTTTAACGGCAACCCACTTAACTCCCTCGAAAATTCGTGGATGATCCTGAACGGAGACTTTCCTGACTCTTATTGTGATCAATATGAGATGGAGATGATTATGATGATGAATCAGCAATCTAACATAAAACAACCCGAAGACGAGTCCTTGTTTACATTGGAATCAGGAGGAGAGTTTGCCATGCAAGGAAGGAGTAATTCATGTGACATTAACAAGTTTTCCGGTACTGCAGATGCCCTGGCAACACCATGGTTAAATCCTGGTCCTGGTTATGTACAGAATGCTTTGACAGACTCCATGTACTCGAGCCAAAGCTCTGTTAACCTTTCTTCTTCTGTTATGGATGTTTCTAATAGTGGTAATGCCAACAGTGTTGTTGTTGACAATTGGTTTGAGTCATCGGCGGCTCAAAAGACGGCCTCCGAACTCCGGCATGTGGAGAAGAGGAAGGGTAAGATGTCAGTCGACAACATCAGTGACAGGGTGAGACCCGATGTCTAACACTTTCCGTTTCATATGCATTTGGTGAGCTAATTTATGAAATTTTATGAGTTTCATGACATTAGAGAATGATTCTTTGTGTTCATTTAGGCTGTTCTTTTAGAAGTTGGAAGAAATTTATTTAGTCTTTATCGTTGAGTTTATTACTAAAAAACAGAACTTGTTAGTTGCTAGGAACAATTACAGAATTGGTGCTACAGAGCTAATCCAAGAAAAGGAAAATAAATGCAGATACATAATTTCTCTGATGGGTCAAGCTTGTTTTGTCCATCTGAGAAGATATTAAGTATTATAAGAAGTTTACTTTTTCGTACACATTTTTTTATTGAGGTTGTGCAGGGAAATAAATTACAGAAACTCATGCTATTGCTAGTGTAATGACTCATAGGTTCACTCAACTGCCGCTTCAATTAGGTGTATCATCTCTTTTTTGATGGTGCTTGGTATGTACAAAGCTTTTCTAGATGACTGGATGAGTTAAATGTTTAAAGAAGTTAGGTTTCCAGTTACTATGAATTCTCTCTGGGGTGATGCTGTTATTGATTTGAAGACATTGCATGTGTCTAGTAACTACAAGTCTCGCAATGGCTGGTTCTGCAATCAGTTTCCTCTGAAAAAAGCTTGTCTGAGGTTTCCACTCTCCATTCCGAGGATCTGGGTATCATAATTCAATCTTTGTTGTATAGAAACTAAAGTGTATTAAGTTGCTTTATCGTTTTGAGTGGTACTCTCAGAACTCAAGTTTTGATGTTTCATCTGAGTGTTATTCCCAGACTTTAGTTAAGCATGTCATATGCAAAGGGTTCTATCTTCATCTCACAGGCATAAAACTTGGTTTTATCTCCCAGGATCTCTTTGTTTGATCCTGTTGTTTGTGGAAGAGCTGGTAATGTGAAAGGCAATTCAATTGCAGTAATTTCTGATACTCATCTTAAAGCATGATATTTTCAGATTACTTCTGATGACCTGCAACTCTCATTTGCAGCAGTCATTATCAACAGAAACTGATTGTGATGAGGCAAATTCAGCAGAAAGTAACGGGGATGAAGGAAAATCTGAATTGCCTGTTCACGTAGATGAAAGTCAACAAAATACAATTTTCTATGAACCAATAGTTGGTATGGAGTTCCCTTCTGAAGCGGAAGCTTATAGCTTCTACACAAAATATGCTTCAAGAATTGGGTTCAAAGTCAGAAAAGCTAAGGTCACAAGAAGGCCAGATAAATCTATCAAAACAAGGTGTTTTTATTGTTCAAGACAAGGGTTTAGGTTAAGGACGCAATGCAGCAAGACACCCAAATATACAAGGAAAGAAACGAGAACAGGTTGTCCAGCCATGATCAAGCTTACAGTAGATGAAGGACAGTGGGTGATATCTATAGCTGAACTTAATCACAATCATGAACTTGGACATTCTGGTGGCAGACAAAATAGGGACTCCCGTGCATGTGCTTCTGAAACTCACTCTGTTTGGACTACAAATGAAGTTGGAACAGCCAAAGACGATGAGGTTGCAAGATGTGATGGTGCAAGTAGCAGACATGACTGCAACTATTTGGGAGACAGGAAATTGACTAGTATAGAACCTAATGATTGCCAGAGCCTACTCAACTATCTTAGTCACTTGCAAACAAGAGACCCTGCATTTTTCTATACGGTGCAAATTGATGGAGCAAACCGGATTGCAAACTTTTTCTGGAGCGATGGAAGGTCGAGGATGGACTATGATTGCTTTGGAGATGTTCTGTTTTTGGGTACATCATTCAGGATAAAGGAATATGACATGATTTGCATGCCATTTTTAGGACTAAATCATCATCAACAGCACATCTTATTTGGTTGTGCCTTCTTGCTTGATAAAAGTGTAGATTCTTTTATTTGGTCTATTGAATCTTTTCTGAAGGTGATGAACCGACAACAACCTAAAACAGTTTTTACCGATGACAGTCAAGCAGTAGCCAATGCGATAAAGTCGGTATTGCCAGAGACACAGCATTGTCTTGGTACGTGGTTTATCTACCAAAATGCAGCAGAACGCCTTTATGACAGCTACAGGAAATCTGGATTTGCAAGCGTCTTCAATGAATGTGTATTTGGTTGCCAGTCAAGGGGGGAATTTGAATCACGTTGGGAGTCAATGGTTAGTAAATACGAACTCGAAAATAATCGTTGGCTTTCAACTCTATACACTTTACGGAATAGATGGTCTCCTTTATATCTTGAGAAGACATTCTCTGCTGGAATGCAGTCTATCCAATTTGCTGAGAGCATCATGAACATTTACCATAACATAATAGGTGAGTCAATGTCTCTTCAGAATATAGCTCAGCGATATGAGAAATTAGGTGACAAAATGCGCAATCAAGAACTGTATGAAGATCGTCAATGTATTGAAAGCATTCCAAGAAGTGAGATAGAGAAACAAGCAGCAAAAATGTACACACCCACCATGTTTCGAACATTTCAGGAGGAGTTCTGCAGTTCTTTCTCGGTGGCAATAGATGAAACGTCAAATGATGGGACAATTGGAACTTTTAAGCTAATAGAATGTGGAAAAGGAGAGTATATTGTTGCTTATAATGTTTCAGACTCCACAGTTGAATGTACCTGTGGAAAGTTTCAATCCATTGGCATTTTATGCAGTCATGCTCTCAGGGTACTCAATTGGAAAAACGTCTTTTATATTCCAGATCACTACATATTAAAAAGATGGAGGAAAGACTCCAAAGCTACAGTAGCATTGGGTGGCAATGTGGAAGCAGAACCTATAATGCAGGACAGATCATTGAATTTATATGCAAGTGAACTTAGGCTCAAAGCATCAAATATCATCACCAAAAGTACACCAAAGGAAGGACATCTAAAGCTATTTGAAACTTACTTGGACAAAGCAGCAGAAGAGCTTGATAAGGTTTTGAAGCTGAATCCTGCAGAAGATTTGATCCAAAAGCATGATCAAGTGGGGGATGCCAACACAAAGCAGGCTCCTGAATCCCGAGCCTTCTGTCCTAACAGAGTATCAAACTGCAGAGTACGATCTAAAATCAAGACAAAATGGCAAAATAAGGTGAGAGACGTGGAGCAAAATACTTCAGAAGATGCTGTTATGAACCACCAATTTGAAGTATTGAGAGGTTAGCAAAGTAACAACTTGATTTAATTAATTTCAATGTCCATAATTACCTCTTTTATGAACATTTTACAATTTTTCTTAGGAGATCAAGAAGCAGGTGGCTCTAATCAACCAGACCATTCTTTTGTTGTGGAAGAGACTAGCTTGCAGTTTGTCAAGAATTGCGCAAGAGCTACAATGGTTTCAAATGCTACAAGGTATCAACATGATGGTATCAACATGCAAATTGAAAATTCACAGGTAAATGTTAAAAAAATTAATCAAATAGATTTAAGTTTCAGGCTGTTGCAAAATTTCTTTTCTTTCTGATCTGATCTGCTTGAAATGTTTCATAGATATCTCAACCTCCAAGCATGCCAGTCAGCTATTATCAATCTGGTGAGTTCAATGGGATTCTAGAAATGAAAGTAATTAAGTTACGTTCTTAGAACTGCAGAGTGTTAATATTAAGACCATGAAGCAGGATTGGAGACGTTACATGGTTTCATAAATTTCTAAAGTTGGACATCTTATGATCAATAGCTTTGAGATCACAACATAATCATCGTGATTTTTAACCAATATACCTAGTCATAAGTCGATTCAAATATTATCTTACATTGTGCAGGAAACATTTGCTTGAACACGTATCAAGCTGAGCCGCATCAATGAAGTCATATGGATCCATGAAACTTCATCACATTTGCTGTTTCACATGACATTTTAAATCACATACCTGAATTATCATTTCTTGCTCCAAATACAATCAAGAATTTACCAATGTTCCTTCATTGATCACTCTTTCATAAACATATTCAGCCATTGCTCTTAAGGCAACTGCATATACAGCTTCTGAGACAGCCTTCATCCATCTTCAGCGGACGATACTTCATTATTTTCAAAATAACAGCAATCCATCTGATTTCTTTGACACAGAGTTGAGATGGATGTGGACCTGCAGCATTAGCAATCTCATAGGATTGAATTCTTGTAAACCATAGAGATCTTGCTAACAGCTACGAGTTTTCTTTTTTTCCTTTTTGTGAATGATCATGTGAAAGCAGTGTATCTTAACTTATATGGAATACTTGTAAACCATAGAGTACTATGCACAAGATAGTTTCTGGATTGATATTTTACTATATTGAAGTAATTTTAGGAGTTAGATAAAACTGAAGCGAGGTATTGCATGTTGCGAGTTGTTGAATAGCTGCTTGTGCTGGGAATTGTTTATGCAGACGGTAATTGCATGGTAAATATCTTCAAGTTGAAAGAAATTTGATGGAGTATATGGATGTATTGATTTCCCAGAGCAAGTTTCTGAAAGGTTATGACATCTTCTCAGGAGAGTATAGATTCCACCAAATCGGAAAACAGAGCATCAAAGCTACGCTCATAATTGAATTTGCTAGAATTCCATGCTCGATTCAATTTACAGGTGAAATAAGATGGTTCTTTAGAATTGGATGGTTATGTTAGTTGATCGGGGACTGCAGATCATCAAAAGCAACCTTTGAGTTCCAATTTAAGGCATCTGAAAGATGGGTTACTAGTAATTCAAGGGTATTGGCACTATTTCGATAAACTAAATTTTCCTTGCACGATGTAGTAGTCATATGAAACTACTAAGGAAATCCAATCAAAACAAAACTTGGACAGTCAATACCATCTCTTTGTTCAATGATCTGATATATATATACAATGCCAATGAGACAAACACAAGTTTCCAGTATGTTTATGGTAAGTAACTAAACTTGAAAGGAATCAAGAATGGCTTGCAGTGTTTTCTGGGACGACGGCCATTGTTTATCATTCGCGCTAGCCACGAACAACACGACTGTGCTCCCTTTTGATGTTGCTTTTGCAAGATTATGAGTGCCAGTGAGAGCATATGGTGTCTCAAGCACATATTTGTAGTACTGCAAAAAGCAAATTCATTCTTAGTCCTGAATACCAGCAATAACATTTTGCCGTTTTCTTTTTCTTTTGTATCTTGCAATTTGTTTCAGGAGAGATTTCATTATTTCCAGATTCAAAAGTAAGTACAACAGAAAGGACATAACTTTAAAGATCAAGAGAAAAGCTACCCAGGAAACCCAAGAAAGAAGCAAGTGAATTGTGAAAAAGAAATGGAAATTCAAACATACTAAACTTAATCCCAGGTTGAAGCTCTTAACGTTTCCTTTCTTACCTGTTCTACGGTGTACTAGAAAGCTTAACTAAACAGTATGTTTTCCTTTTTCCTGTGTTGTGTCTAAGAAGGTAAATGTTTCCCAAGCTCTGCAAACTAATAGAAGTTTCTTTCTTTTTCTTAATGAAAAAACAAAGGATCATTACGAGGGAAAGATCAGCAAAGAAATCGGGATAACGGGAGAATACCGTCTGATCACCCCGCTTTTCGACTGATGTATCTAAGAGCTCATCTGGATCATATGAATTTCCAGTGACAAAAGGGCCAAGTGAGGCAATCACCTTCTCAGGACTTCCAATCTCTTCAATTGTTGCATTAGGCTTGTTGGTTAATCTTATCAAAGGAGAAGCCACCACCTGAACTTTTCCTTGCTTCTCATCCTCAAACTTTACCTCAACCCAGGGTTCTGCACACTTTGGCTGGCAGTAATTGCCTGATAATATATTTGCCACTCGTGTTTGTTTCCATGTAGGTGGGAGGATGAACTGGTATGGCTGCACATTTCCTGCAAGAAACTAAATTTCAAATATCATTAGAATATTAGACAGAACATCAAAACATCTCCAGTAACCCAGGTATCTGCAGCCGGAATTGCATCCAGAATATAACCCGCAGTCCGCAGTTTAAAACCCAGTAAGGATTAGACACAACTTGAATACGTTTTTTGTATACAATATTTAGCATAAAGCTACAAAGATTGAACATGAGTCCAGAAACTCCAACTTGGTATCCATTCATGAATAGGCAAAATCTTCAACTTTTGACTGGATGAACAAACCCTAACCAACACAATTAGCCACAGTCACTGATGGTTCTAACCTCAAATTGTTGTTTACTCCCATTAATTTCAAGGCTTTACCATCTTAAATTGCAATCCCATTCCCCTCTTAATGCTGTTAGGATCATAAAAATCTAATCTTTCTCTCTTGTTTGCAACAAACATCTAAGAGTCAAAAGGACAAAATGGTGTATGTGAATATTGTTACCTGCACGAAGAGCAGGGGTGTCCGTGGGAGTGGCTTTGAAGAGCACAAAAGAAGGGTCCAGGGGAGAAGGAGGCAGGTAAGAGCCAACTTCAACTTCCCTAGCTACTGAACTAGGAGGCTCTTTAATCAAAATGATTGGAGACAATGCAAACCCTCTTAAGAGTTGTCTTCTGAGAACCAACTTGTTCCTGTTTTGGTTGTTCAACGCTGTTGTTGTTGTGGTTGTTCTTGATGTTTCAGGCTGAGGTTTTGATGATGTGTAGGCTGAGAAAGTTGCAGAGAGTTGTGCCAGTGAAGCAGTTGCCATGTTTGAGAGCAAGACGTCGAAAGGTTAGATAAGAACTTTGCTTGTAGAGTTATTACTCTTATCCGTTCAAGTCTTCTGCTTTGTCAGTGACACAATTTGTGTGGTCATCAGGATTCATTGTTGTTATTCCTTTTATCTTTTGTTTCTACAGAATCATGAAGCTTGGTTTCAAGATTTTGTTTCGACAGAATCTTGAATTCTTTCTCTGCAGGGAAAATTCCCCATGCAATTCCTAATTTACAAACTACATCTTCTAAGTAAAGTACTTAATAAAACAATAATTTAGAATTAGCTGATTAGTTTCATTCAAGTGATCTAAGGGCCAACAACTATTGTGAAAAATGATGTTGGGCTCAAGCCTGGCCATCTCGAATGAAATTTGGCGGCTAAATTTGGGCCCAGTAGAAGCTGTTGGGCTTAGTTTGGGCTTGGACAAGTTCAATTCTAACTCTGACCCTTTAGCATTCTTACAAGTGAGACTTGTAACTCTCAACATAACTCCTAACTACAAGCTTCATCATCCTCAATGTTGAGATAAGTTGCAAGCTTAGTCACTATTGCTCCTTGATTAGGCTTTATGAATATTCAGCCATTCACTTTTTAGTCAAAGAGCCCAAATTAGTGTGAAGATAAAGGGCCCCAAATGAGACTTGTCTTGTCTTAGTGCTCCTGAAGACAGACCTCTAGTTCATTTATTTACATTCTCTTCGGCTTATTTTTTCCCCATTTTAAATTGTTAAAAAATAAATTCGTTATTCTAAATAATTAAAATATTAGAGTGATCTATATTAAAAAAATAACTTAATATCTTATCAAAATCACTCCTTTTTTTTTAATAATTTGAAAATAGCAAAATTTTACAAAGATGTCAAATATTATGGAATATAGAAATTCTAGAAAACTCATGTTTTCTATGTTAAACAATTCTAAGTGATTGTAAACTCTCTCAAAATTTGATTTATTTTCCTTTTTTTAGATTTTTAAAGCCATATATAAAATTGTAAGTAAAAATACTAATTTTTATTATCTAAATTGTAGAAAAGTGTTAAAATAAAAAACCCAAAAAATTTAAAATCATGAGTCTAAATAAAGAGTAAATAAATAAGAAACAATATTGTATTAAGGATATATCTGGAAGCTCATCTCCTGCAACAACCCAAGTCCACAACCCAAATGAAGATAATCAGATAAAGCCAGACCTAAGTTTAAACAGATTTATTGTAACCTCTTCACAATTATCTGAATACACACTCGTAGGAATAGATAGCTTTAGTTTTGAATATTCAAACTATACAATTGTACGTGTATATAAACATACTATTGATACATGAATATATCATTCATTTCTACCATACAATTATAATATTTTATGGTATCAGAGCCTCTGAGTAACGCCTTTTTCGATCCCAACCCAATGGCCTCAATCATCAATCCTATTTCTGATGAAACCCCCTAAATTATCACCATTAACCCAGCTGCTCAAGCTCCTTTGAAGCTCACTTCAACCAATTATCTCGACTGGAGATTGCAATTCAACAATCTCTTTATAGGCTATGATTTGCAAGGTTATATTGATGGTACAAAGAGCTGCCTCCAGCCACCATTACCACTAATGACATACCTATCCCAAACCCAAACTATCATCTTTGGATTCGCCAAGACCAACTGATTCTGAATGCCATCATTGGTGCTCTCCCACCAACCATCATACCATTTATTGCAACTGCAAACACCTTGAAAGAGGCTTGGGACATTTTAGCCAAGACTTACGCACAAGCATCAAGAGGCAAACAAAAACAAATTAAAACTCAGCTCAAGAAACTTACCAAAGGGCAATTATCCATCACTAATATATGCAGGTTATCAAAACCAAAACTGATGAACTTATTTTTCTGAATGCTCCAATGGACCCTGAAGACATCACTGATATAGAAAAAGATAAAATAAACATATTAGATTTATGTATATGATTTAAGTTCTAATCTAGTTTATAATTTTAGATATAATAATGTGAAACTATTTTGAATGTTCATAATATCAAATATAGAAAAAATAAATTTAAATATAAAAAAGGAAATAAATAATCAAATTAAAATATAAAGAATTACAAAAATTAAGAGTATATTTTGAAGTATAAAAACAAAATGTTGACATAAATTGCTTTCGAAATATAGAGATGTCTTCCCATACCTCATGGTTGATTGAAATGTCCTGTTTTTGTTAGTTTAATAGTTAGTAACTATTAATATCTTTGACGAAGCATAATTTCCTTGTGGCAATAATTGCAATTTTTTGTTGTATTTTCAAAATTCTATTTCAATTAAGGTTTTTTTTTTCTAAGTTTTAAACTGTGGTAGGATGACAAGAAAACTATGACGTTTATTAGCTAAAATATATATTGTCTATAATTTTTTAATGAGGAGATTATTATACAATTAAAATTTTGTGAAGCATTTGACCTTAAAAATATTTATTGGAATGGAAAATATTTCAATAAAAGAAACCTTATAGTTAGCAAGAGTTGCTCGATTCGATTTAGCTCGACCTGAGTTGACAGCAATTCAAGTTAGGCATACTCTTTTTTTTTTTGAAAAACATATTTAAATTGAGCCTGATTAAATATATATTTACCTTTTTAATTTTTTAAGATAAAAATATATATATTTAATCAGATCCAATCAAACTTTAAACTGCTTAAGCCCAATTAAACACAGATTCGAGTTGGGATCCTCAAACCGATCAGATTTTGCCTGCACTCAATCTAGTCCGTTGCTAGCTACCACTGAAAAAAATAAGTATATAAATATCTAAATAAGTTCTATCGTTACTTGACAGAGTATTAAGGCAAACAACGTTAAAAAAGAACTCAAAGTCTTAAAAACATCATATAATATTAGAAAGAAAATAAAGAATAGTTTGGCTTCATTTAGAGCAAGCCATATGTCATCTCTTTAGCCATTTGCTCCATTATTCTCTTCATTCATTGTTTCTTCTAACCTTCTCCTTTCTTGCTTTCTATAACTATTCCACAAGCATTGCATATTGTCTAAAGCAACAATCAAAACATATTACCCTATACATTTAGTTAGGGATCTATAAATCATGTTCAAGTAACGAATTTCTCATCAATGTGTAACTCTTTATGTATAATTTTGACTATTTTAGGGAAAGAAAACTTTGTCTGTCGATTGAGAGGACCTCGATGCCATACTGGTGTGTCGTTGGTGATGCAATGGATATTTGTGCACCTCATATTAGGCTCAAATTGTCTCCTCGAAGCTCTAGACCTCGAATTGGTTTCACCAGTTCGTTGATCATGAACATGGTTATTGTTTATGGCCTCTACTGTGATAAAGCAAATACATGCAAGACAGGTAAATTGTGTGTAAAAAATTTGCAAATATTTTAAATCTTTAAAATCTTTCTTAAACAAAATTGGTTGATAAATGGAAAAGTATTAATGTTTTAAAAGAAAGGATCTTGTTAGTTATTTAAAATACGAAAGAAGTCTATTAATCGAAAGGATCCTATTCGCGCTAAAAAAGAAAGGAGCTTGTTAAACGATAAGAGCTTGTTAGAGCTCAAATAGAAATAAGCATATTAATTGATAGGAGCATGTTGACACTTGCGAAAATAACATTTTGCTTTATAGAAACAGAAAGAGCCTATTGAAAAATTGAAAGAGCCTCTTGAAAGCACAAACTTATAAAGAAACAATTTAAAAGTTCGAAAGAGAGAAAGAATGTTACAGTAGATTTATACTGGTTAACAATCAAGCCTACGTCCAGTCTCTAAGTATCCAACTTGAGTATTTTATTATAAAAATCCGATTATTAAATTTTACGAGCTTCTTCAAACTCGCAAGTATATATTTTTCAAGGTTCTCTAACTTTCTACGTTCGAAGTGTATAACAAGTTTCTAAAAGCTCATAAAAAAATAAAATATAAAATCAAAAGTAAGTTATCAAATAACAATTTCTCTTTTGATAGAGTGATTTTACTTTTTAAGACACAATAAGAATGATACGACTTTCAAGAATATAGATACTGCTCAAATATTTTAAAAGTCTGTGTATGTTCATTATTTCACAAGTGATGTTGATCTTCTTTAAATAGTCAATTTCTTCAACTAACCGTTGCTTTATCTTAATTATGAGTTGACTTTGAATTTTTAATATCATCTTTGCAGGGACAAAAATTTCCGGATCTAATTGTTGAAAAAAGTAATATCCTCCCAAATGTTAACAAGGAAAGTTTACTACGAAGGTTTTTCCAAGAAAGAAAGTAATTTTATATTTCCTTAAAAAAATTGTTATCTATATAGGAAAATAAATTTAATTTAAATTTTAAAATATTATATAATTATCATCAAAAACGTTAAATATAAACTTTAAGCTACCACATTGATGGTGCTAATTCAAAGTTGTGGAAATAGCAATGGAGTTAGAGCTCGGTCTTCCATGGAAGTTGGCAACCGTTGAGTTCTGATTCAGACTAGCATTTTCTTGAATACTATTTGCTGCACAGATGCTACGTATTTTGGTGTCATCGATTAATTGATAGTAAACAACAACAGCTCGTTGTCTACGAGTTCTCTTACCATTTCCTCCAGTTGCTGGTTCATAAGTATTTTGGATCTGTTTAAACAATATCTTCAGTTTCTATTTCTAGTTATTATTTGATTCATAGCACATTTGTGTTTTAGGATTGATATAATTTGATAATGGAATTAGGGATATATAATAACAACAGTAGTTAGGTTTTTATTCAAAGGACTAAGAAAGCTATCTACTATTCTATTAATTAAGCTCAATAAATTCTACATTGCAAAAGAAGAAAAGTGAAAATTAATTTAGAATAAAAACTAATTTAATCTTTATGAATCAATTGAATAATTTAATTAGTTAACCATGTGTAATAAATTAAGTGTCTTTCACTATAATAATTATATAAATACAAATTAATAGTACACAAATCAAATTTTAGATTGTTTTATAATAAATAAAATCGATCAATTAATTAGTTAATTGGAGTTCTAAAATGCATAAAATATCATTTTCTATAGTTTATAAGAAGAGAAGATCAATCATTTAATTAGTTAATTTGAGTTGACTTTGAATTTTCAATATCATCTCTATTAGAACAAAAATTTTCGAAGCTAATTGTTAAAAAAGATAAGATCCTTCCAAATATTAATAAGAAAAGTTTACTATGAAAGTTCCTGCAAGAAAGAAAGTAATTTTCTTATGATTATATTTCCTTTAAAAAAATATCGTTATCTTTATGAATCAATAGAATAATTTAATCAGTTAATCACGTGTAATAAATTAAGTATCTTTCACTATAATAATTATAAAAATATAAATTAATGATACGACAAATCAAAATTTAGATTCTTTTATAATAAATAAAATCGATCAACTAATGAGTTAATTGGAGTTCTAAAATGCATAAAATATCATTTTTCTATAGTTTATAAGAAGAGAAGATCAATCATTTATCTTTTGATCATTAACATCATTAATTGAAAGAACTGAACTTGCAATTCAGTATAGATCAAAGACAAACATTATCTTTATTAGGAACTCCTAGCCTTAAATTTAATTATTTTAAAAACTACCATTAATATCTTTTATTAGCAAGGTGAAATTGAACGTATTCATACTTGATACTGTTTCTAAGAAAAGGAGATATTTAGATCAACTATTGGTCTTGATCAAGAACTTAGAATCCCAATTTCTTGAGACACCAACCAAAGTAGTTCTACAAAAATAAAAAAAATTGAGAAAAATGTATAAATATATACAAGTGAAAAATCTACAAAAAGAAAAAAAAACTTTAAAGGCTGGAAGATCATAACAAAAAGTTATACTTGGCCTTGGGCACCATACAAATTGAAGTTAGAAACAGTAGGGGCCATACTGATAGGGTTGAACATTAATCCAATTTGGGGGTTACTTTCATCATCACCAATTGGTAAACGTAGCTAGCTTCATGGTTAGGTCTACAATAGAATTTCCACCATTGGGACTGGATGCATTAGCCATAAGCCAATTGAATGTTTGTTTGGTTAAATCCCTGAGAATCCATATCTTTTTTCTTTTTCCTTGGAGAGTGAAGAAGATTAGAGTCTTTAGGTACTTAAAAAAAAAACTATGCCCACTTCAAAAAATAAAGTAACTTTTCACAAAATGACATAACAGTAATAAATAGATAAGCCAAACAAAAAAAAACCATTGAATGCTGACACAAATCTTGCAAATTTAAATGGTCACTCTTGTTTTGATATTGATACAAAATCACTATTAAGAGGCTTAATTACTAACCCATTGACTTTTTCCATATACTTTTCACCTATTAAAAGTTAATAAAATTCAAGAGAACCAATCAAAAAATAAAGTTTCATCCAAGGGAGAGATGCATTAGGTGTGTAGAGATGGTAATGCATATCTAAATGGGATAGTACTTGATGGTGATTTCGATATTGGAGTAGTGAACTACCACATCCTATCCCATTTACAACTTTTCACCTGTAGTACAAAGACAGATGGTTTTATACAAACAAGCAATTGTATTGTTTTCGACAGAGGGAATAAATGAATATTTGGTCAGTCTCTTAAAAGAGTCGAATATACACAAAATATTAGTAAAAAAGGTGTTTGCGAAAAAAATATGAGCTCATTTCAGCAGATGAAGCAAGAGGGTTACTTTTATGTTTCCGCTTATCTTATTTTGTCTTTGACATGTTTTATCTTGAGATGACATTTTGGTCTAACTTAGATTCAACCTAATTTAAAATTTACGAATAAAAACATAAATTATTGAAATTAAGGTTGATTCATATTATTATTAAAATATTAATAAAATATTATTAGGATATTGTCTTATTCTTACTATAATATTGTTTATTAAAATCACATATTATAGCTTTTATATTTAATTTCTTTAATAATTATTGTATTTTGTTTAGTTGATGTAATATCAAGTAAAGCAATTTTTTTAGTTTTTAATTTTACTCTTATAATAAAAATTATTTACTATAATTTAAAAATTGATAATTTATAGAATCATTAACAAATAATTTTCACTAATTATTTAAAAAATACAAAATATTTTGAATAATTGCTTACAAAATAAATCATATAATAATCAAATATGAGTAAGAACTTAATATTTGATAATAAATACTGATATAACTGTTAATATATTTAATATCATTTTTAAGGATTACATGTTAGCCCCGATTTTTTTTTATGATTAATTAAGCATGATTCAATTAATTAAATTGAGTTAGCATTAATTAAGTAGTATTAGCATTAATTACAATTAAAATTGTAATTAATTGAGTAAGTTAGCATTAAATAGTATATGGATTAAATGAAGTGGGCTTGAATGAGATCAAGTGGGCTTAAGTGTAAAGAATGAAAGAATAAGGAGAAGGAGTTAGTCAAATGGGCTTAAGTAACCTAAGTTGGAGTATAAAAAGGAAAGAGAAGAAGATATTTTAGGTCACCCTTTGAGTGAGGCTGCTGAAATTGGAGAGAGAAAAAGGAGAAGAGAGAGAGAGTTCGTATAAAGAGAAGAAGAAAGAAAAGAGTTTGAGTTAGGGTTTGATTTTCCTTGAGATCTAGAGCTCGTATGAAGAAAGTTCAAGAATTAAGAGTGTAGAGGAAGAGTCAAGCTTCATTTTGATACAAGATAC
>JANIPN010000217.1:5461982-5472852 GCA_027478595.1 Erythroxylum anguifugum | reverse complement strand
TAGCAATAAGGCCAGGTTATTGCATGCCCGCACCATTTGAAGATTGATTTGTCCTTTTGTTTTTGCAATTTATTGATGATGATAAATCTGTAATCTAGAATAGGTATTTTATTTCGACCTCAATTCAACTCAAATAAGTTCGAACGAAAAGGAAAAATCAATAAGAACTTGAAGTTCGGTTCCAGCCAGTCTATTACCATTCAATCTATCATCAAATGGTCCAGCATTACGTGGAGAACGCATGAAGAATGTGTAATTTAGTTTCGATTACTTGAGGTCACGAGAGGAGAATCTTTGATACGAATCATTTAGTACACAGAAGTCGATTTCTGCAATACAAAATGGACCTTTATCTTCCTATCGGTGGCCAGCGGATGGCAAATTAAGAAGGTAAAAGCAAAAAGACAACAAAGTCTGAAAGCAATCAATCATGCGTAGAAAGCAAGAACTTTGAATCATTTTGGACAGTCTATGTGTCTGGAGCCAGATCCTCAGGTCCACTTTTTGTGGACCAACTCTGTGGCACAAAGTTGGTCCACAAAAAGTGGACCAGAGGATCTGACGCCTATGTGTCCACACAGAAATATAGCATTCGGCTTCATTCTTCTGTCAAAATCATTTCTGGTACAGATTCACGCACAGAGATGACTGAAACTTTCCGTCTTTATAATCAAGTTGACGCAAGAAGGGACGTCACCTTTTTGTTTTTGACAAGAAGTAGAGAAGTGAGTCTGCCAAGCCATCCATGAACAAGAAACATCATTTCCTGTAGAGAACGTGACTGTGACCGTGCAATAATTGGTGACCATGCACGCTTTTATCAGTATTTCAGTGAACTTTTTATTTGGCAGACGAATTAATGTTGGTTATTGTGGGGGTGGTACGTGGTAGTGACGGCGGGTGGTAGTGGAGTGGCTGTAGGATAAGAGACAGAGTTGAACATCTTTTTTCAGTCAGGTCTGGTCACCGGTCGCCGCAAATAAAAACCATCCACGTTACTCGTTAAAAAATAATTTGAATGAATTTGTGAATCTCATGTTCTAATTTAGATAATAGAAGATTAATATGCTTTTAAAAATTTGTAAATATTATTTTTAAATACTTATTAAATAAATTATATAATTAATTAATAAATATAATTAATTAAAATTATTATCAACAACAATTATTAAAAATTCAATCGGTTTCATCAGTTTAATTATAAAAATCTCGAGACATTCAACTTTTTGGTTCGGTTTTTAATTTTTTATCAACTTATTTTAATAATTCTTATTATTAAAAATTAATCAAGTTATGAATTAATTAGTCAATTTTGTAAATTAATAAATTTTTATAAACTAAAATTAATTAATTGATTTTTAATTTGCAACCTCTTTTTTCAACTAACTTCAAATTTTTTTATAGGAAAGGATAATCTCTTTAAATCATATTTCAAAATTTTAAATTTTATTTAATTCTTAGTTGATTTTATGACAGTCCAATTGAACCTTAAATTTCTTATTTTAGCGGTTTAACTTCCAATCCAGTTTTTAAAACATTGATCAATGTACCTATTAACTTTTTAAAACTACAAATAACTCTCTAATAATTTTAATTTTATAATATCTCTATTTTAAAATCAAAACTATAGAAAATTTATTTATAGTATGTAAAAAAATTGAAAATTTATTCCCTCGTATTTACTAAATTATACTAAGTATAATAAATATCCAACACATCAAAATCAATCAATAACATTGTATAAAATTAGAAAAATGAACAGATATTGAAGTTTTACAGATGCATACATTGAATATCAAACTTCAAAATCAATCAATAACATTGTGTAAAATTAGAAAAATGAACAGATATTGAAGTTTTACAGATGCATACAATGAATATCAAACTTTTGTTTATATTATAATTTTTTTAACTTAAACAAGACAAGAAGACCCTTAAATAAAAGGTATCATTTCAATTTTCATGATTAAGATAGGTCCAATTACGTTAATTTAAATATAAATTTTAATTAGAACTATATTTTATCATTCTATTAGATAAGAACACCTTGTGATAATCCAAATATAGTTAATATTCTCGGTCAAACTAATTTTTTTTCCTTACAAAATGATAAATAGAAAATGCCTCTCCCTTGTGGCGTAGCATTTGTGCTGTGTTCCCCATGGTTCAGGCTGCTATTACATGGTCGATGGAAAATGGGCAACAGATTCTTTTTAGGTCTGATCGATGGGTGCCAGGGGTGTCTGGCAATCTCTTTTCCTATGCTTTTCAGTCGATCCCTGAGGACCACTTAGCAAGGCATGTTTGCGATTATGTTGATTCTAGGGGGACTTGGGCGTGGGCGATGTTCCGAGAATTTTTACCTCAGATGTTACTTCTTCGCATTGCTGCTGTCCTTCCACCCCGACCCTCGCAGCCAAATGACCATCTGTCCTGGGCTCCAGTAGCCGGGGGACAGTTCACTACCCGGTCGGCTTACGGGCTCCTTCGCCAGCATCTGTGGCCGCAGCGGAGTTCCTTATGGCAACTCATCTGGTCGTGGTTTGGTCCGAAACGAATTCAACTGCATCTGTGGCTGGTGGCACATAATCGTCTGATGACTAATGGTCGGAGATTTCAGTTATCTTTGACAGACTCTCCCTCCTGCCCGGATTATCCGCTGTATGAGGAATCGGTTGCGCATGTGTTCAGGGACTGTTGGCGCGCGCGCTCGGTGTGGAATAGCCTTGTCGGGGGTCGGGCTAGGCCCGACTTCTTTTGTCAAGATTTTAACACCTGGTTGGCCCGGAACTTAGATTCGGGAAACGGGCTTCATACTGCATCAGCTTGGCCGTTGGTTTTTGGTATTGTTTTGTGGAAATTATGGGCTTGGGGCAATGAACGTTGTTTCCACCCTTCTTCGCCTCCAGTTCATCATATTGGAGAAATTCACTCCTTTGTCCAAGATTCCATTTTGGCGCAGCAATTATAACGCGATGTTTTGCCCCCCAATGTAAAGCAGCGTCAGGTGTTTGATGTTGGTTGGCGAAAACCGCGTGAGGGTTGGGTTAGTTTGTGTATTGATGGCTCCTCGAAAGGGACTCTTGGTCAGGCAACATCGGGTGGATTGATTCGGGATGTAGGTGGTCGTTGGTTAGTTGGGTTTGGCGCAAATCTGGGTATATGTTCATCCTGGCAAGCTGAGTTATGGGCAGTTTTTCATGGCTTGACATTGGCGTGGGTGCATGGGTATTCTCAGGTGGAGTTAAGTATAGATTCGGCACTTGTGGTTGATGGTCTCGTTAGTGACCGACCTACAGGGTCGCACCCTCTAGTGTTGGCCATTAAAGAGTTGTTGTCCCGACAGTGGGTCGTTCGCATTTGTCATGTTTTGCGGGAGGGAAATCGTTGTGCTGATTGGTTGGCTCATTATAGCTACCGGTTATCTGTTGGGGTGCATTGGTTTCCTGATGTTGTCGAGGGTCTTTCCTCTTTTCTGTTTGCGGACTCTGTTGGGGTTAAGTTTCCCCGTGTTGCTATTCTATAATTTCTCTTGTTGGGTGTAAACCCTGCTTTGTAACAAAAAAAAAACAATTGAAATGATGGTGCGTTTTAAAATAATTCTTATCATTTAATTATATATATATATATATATATGTATATATGTGTGTGTGTACGTATGTGTAGATGTATATATAAATGCAATTTTAATGGTTTTTTTATCTAATTTATTTATGAGATGCACTATATAATTTCGATCAGTTTTTTTGGAAATAAATATGAATTTATTACATTAAAATGAATATTCAACCTAAAAATTTGATTTATTAAGGTTCAAAATTAACACTACCCCTTATTTCAAGTATATAAATTAGTAAATTATCTAAGTTAGGAGTAGACTACTTATTATTGTTATTGTTGTTGTTATATAATAAATAGTATAGTATAAAAATTGAGATCTCTCGAATTATATAAAATTTTAATTTTATGTCATTTTTAAAAAAAATTAATTTGTTTGGTGAGATACAAGAAATAATCATGATATTATTAATCTCAAGTGTATTTCTTTTAAATAAGCAAATGCACAATTTGATGACATTTTAGGTTTCTAATAGGTCCTTGAATCATTGCATGGCCAACAATGTAATATAAAAGCTCACATAAGTTTTAAATTCTCTTAATTTGTTTTGTACAATTTAATTTATTAATTTTAGCTTTATCATAAATGTATTTAATTTCTCCCTACTAAATAATTGATTTTTAATAAAAATTATCCTTTGATTTGGTCCCGAGCCTAGAGAAATCAAATACCTTATTGTTTTCATATTATAAGTTACAAAGTTAAGTTAAAAAAGATTAAATGAATAAATTAAAAATGTTTAGTACTTATTTGAACTCTCTTTTTTATTTATCAAATAAAATTCTCATAACTATATAAAAAAAACAACTGCAAACTTTTCTCTAAAACTAATTTAAAATAATAAATACAAAGATAAACCATAATATTAAATCATAAACCTTAATTTCTAAATTAATTGATTCAACAAATTCATTTAACATTATTTGGTAACTATAAGTTAGTCTATATGAGAAATGAAAGAAATTTATTATTTTATTTTCTATACAAATTCACATATGAATTTAGGTATATACAAAAATGTATATGTTCAAAATATACTTGTTATTCTACTATTCTACTAATTTAAGATATCATTATATCAAAATTAATCGGTCAATTTTTAATAACAAAAATTATTAAAATAAATTAAATCGAGTTTAATTGACGAAATATATTTGATATTTTAATCAATGAGAAATATACATATTGGGTTACCGGTTTCTAGATTATAAATTATACTATAATTGGGATTGTTCGCATTAATTTAGATGATTGAAGTATAAATAACATAACTAAAATTATAAAAATATTATTTTTTCATATTGCAATTATAATTACAAACCACAATTTAAAATTTAATTAAATTATATTTTACTAGTTATAAAATGTTCGATCAATTATATCAATATAATAATTTTCTTTTTTTAACAAAATTCTAACTAAAATCAATTTTTAAGTAAAAAAGAATTTGTATTTTCAAATGATAGTAAAAAGGTTTGTTATTCTTATAGAAATTTTATTTTTATTTTAATTAATATTTTTAGACGAGTCAAAAAAATAAAATTTCATAATTTATTCACTTTTTTATTTTTAAAAAAGATAAGTTTCTATATCTAAATTATATATTAAATGAATTCATACCTTATCACATCCATATAAAAAGATTTGGTGAAAAGTATAAATAAATAATTATAGAATACATTGTATATATACAATCTTATTATAATTTAAATAGTGATAAAAGATATTAGAGAAGAACCTATGATTAACTTTTCGGGAAATTTCCAAACTTTCTATCGACTTAACTACAAGAACTGGCAGCATTGTTGGGTAATCATTAATTCATTCCAGTATTGCAAAATCATCGAATTAAAAACTATTCTTCTCTCCATTATTTTTTAAACCCATTTAGCATAAATAAGCTATTCAATGCAATAAAGACAAGAGTCGTATAGTATAATATTAAGGTCTACATGTGACATAAGGCACAGCGTCAGAATCAAATCAGGTCAGAATTTTCTTGGTCCCCTCTCTCTTATAATTGCCCTCTATCACTCCTTTCATCGTTCTTGTCTGGACTCCAATGCCCAACCTTATAAATTTTATCCTCAACTAGAAGGAAATGAAAAGGCAGAAGAGATCAGAAATGGAGTTGGGAACCAAGAAAATGGTTGACATTGCCAAGAAACAGGAAGAGGAAGAGGAGAAGAATACGGATAGGAGAGAAAATGAGGAAAGAAAAAAGCTTGGAGGTCTCAAAACAATGCCATTCATACTTGGTAAGTCTTCTTTCTTTCTTTTTTTGTTTACATGATTTTTGTTCTTCTGATA
Source organism: Erythroxylum anguifugum (assembly GCA_027478595.1). Classification (NCBI taxonomy): domain Eukaryota; kingdom Viridiplantae; phylum Streptophyta; class Magnoliopsida; order Malpighiales; family Erythroxylaceae; genus Erythroxylum; species Erythroxylum anguifugum. The sequence goes on along the minus strand of JANIPN010000217.1, from coordinate 5,466,923 downwards.
TATATCAATAGATTTCTAGAGTATTTTTTGGTTTCAAAAGACAACAATGTAGTTTTTCTTTCACTATATGGAAGCCATTTAAGCTACTGATTTAGCTCATTTGCTTATGTATCTATCAAAATGAAGTAGAACTAAAATAATACAGCAGAAGATCCAATGTTGATGGAAAGTTGTTTGATGTAATATAAGGTAAAATTAGAGATAATTACATTGGAATCTTGTGACCCTATTTTTTATTGCAATATTTATATTTTAAAAATTATCATTTGCATTTCTATAATATTATTTTATTTTTATTTATATTTTATGCCGTTTGAGTGAAAAATAGATAAAAATTATAAAATATAACTGAAAAAATTATAAAATTTATATTATAAATATATTTTTATATAAATAAAATAGAATAAAATAATTTAAAATAATATTAACATTTACTAATTTATTAAATAAGTAATATTAAGAAATAGAAAAATATATTTAAAAACTGATTTATCGACTTTTTTTTAGCAAGAAGAATAGGAAATAGAAAAAATAATATAATAAAAACCAAGAAGAATATAAACAATATCATAAAAATTAGTTTTAAAAAATATCATAATTAAAATAAAAAGAAGTTGAACCTAAAACCTATATCAAATCAAATCTATGTTTTTGTTCCGTATGCCAAACCAAAGACTTCTTAGCTAGAAAACTACGCATTGCAGGATAAGAGCTTGAACTTACACAAACCTAGCTTTCTATGGTTTCTAAGCTGAATCAAGTACAAGTAACTGGACAAGTTCAGAGAACTTGATCATATTCGTTACATGAATCTTGTGAAAAAACCGCCTGGCATTGAATCAAAACGTACTCAGTTTTTGTTTTTATTTTTCTTTTTGCAGCAAATGAAATATGCGACAGATTCGCAGGAGTTGGGTTCCATGCAAACCTGATATCGTATCTGACACAGCAACTCAACTTACCACTTGTTAAGGCCTCTAACACACTCACCAACTTCGGTGGCACAGCTAGCTTAACCCCACTCATCGGAGCTCTCATCGCAGACTCCTTCGCCGGCCGGTTTTGGACCATTCTCGTCGGTTCCATTATCTATGAGCTGGTATGCTTCTACTAGATATAGACTCACTTTGTGTTCGTAAACTTGTTAATGTGTTTAATCCAACAATTATATTCTCACTAATATGAATGTTCATTAGTACGGCTAAGGTCTATAGTATGACTAACTATTAAAATTATTCATTTCTATAATACTAAAAGTTGATTGCACCATTAAAACCCTAAAATTCATATCAAAATTTTGGATCACAATTGCGGATAATAAATATTGGTTTCGTTATTACAATTGTGTTTGTATTATTGTAATTATTGTAATAGTCAAAATAAGTATGACTTTTAATCTATAATTAAAAAATTGAAGATTTATTACTCTTATTCTTTTTTAGAAGAATCAAACTCTACTCAATTTGATATAAATTAAAATTAATAGATAAATTTTAATTTTAATAATTTTAAATTGAGCCCATTTTGAAATTTACTTCTTAGTTTATAATTTAGGTTTTGAATTTAAAATTTTATTTTTTATTTAAAAAACAGACCTTTTATTAAACAAAGATAGGATAATAATCTCAAATCATAAAAGGGGCATATAAATCAGGGTGTCGAGCTAACTCATGAGCTTCATTGTAATGCCTACTAATTCAGCTCATTGAAATATCAGGCTTACGCTTGAGATTACCTAATCAATTATCTATAACTTTACCAAAATCGAGGTGTCTTGGGTTGAGTTGCATATCCATGGACCGTGTTCTATTGTACTGGATGTTTAGGAAGATCCTATTATATAAAATCTGTTTTATGTATTCTTTTAAAAATATAAGTTGAATTTTTAGTTTGAAAGAATCAACACAAATTTAATATAAAGTTTGATTTGTGTAAACTTCAATTTTACTTAATTCATTCAGGTTAATTAAAGTTTTAAGTTTGAAAGACTTAATCTCGACCTAAATTTCAATTTATGTATAAAAAAATTTAGTTTCAATTCGATTTTTGAGTTTGAAGGCTAAGGTAAATTTCGATTTGTGTAGATTTTAACTTGATTGAACTCGGGTTAGATTCGGATGGGACTGGCCCTACTAAAGAAACCATAGAGAAACAAATTAATTTTTGTAAGTACTTTGTCTATGTCAGGGAATGATCAGCATCACCGTGTCAGCACTACTACCAACTCTGCACCCTCCACCGTGCCCTTCTCAAGTGAACTGCAAAGAAGCTTCTTCGTCGCAGTTATGGGTTCTGTACGCCGCACTTCTCCTCACATCCATTGGCACCGGCGGCATTAGGCCCTGCGTCGTCACGTTTGCAGCCGACCAGTTCGACATGAGCAAGTCGAGCGTGGCATCTCGTGGCTGGAACTTCTTCAACTGGTACTACTTCAGCATGGGAATGGCAACACTCACTGCATTAACCACCGTTGTTTATGTACAAGAAAACATCGGTTGGGGTTGGGGTCTTGGGATTCCCACCATTGGCATGGCTCTATCGATCATAGCCTTCGTGTTTGGTTCTCATCTTTACAAGAAACTGAAACCTGGAGGGAGTCCTCTGGTTAGATTGACTCAGGTGATCGTCGCCGCCGTGAAGAAACGGAAATTGATAACACCGAATGACCCTGGAGCTTTGTACCAGAACAAAGATCTCGATGCTCTTATTTCTGTTAATGGAAGACTTTTGCATACCGATCAGTTCAAGTAAGTCAATTTATACACACCATCTTGTACCAAGGTTTAGGTTTTAAGTTTTAACCAATCTGAAATTCTTCAGGTTTTTCGATAAAGCTGCAATAGTGACAGAGAGTGAAGCAACAGATTTCATGCAACCAAATCTATGGAACCTAGCGACCGTTCATAGAGTTGAAGAGCTAAAATCCATGATCAGATTACTCCCCATTTGGTCTGCTGGGATTTTGCACGTAACAGCTTCTTCACATCTAGGTAGCTTCGTAATTCAACAAGCTCGTTCCATGGATCGTCACTTGTCTCATTCCTTCCAAATCCCACCAGCTAGCTTGTCCATCTTCAGTGTTTCAACTATGCTCTTCGGTCTCGTGTTATACGAACGCCTCCTGGTTCCATTCATTCGACGTTTCACTCGAAACCCCTCAGGCCTGACATGTTTGCAGAGAATGGGAGTAGGTTACTTCGTGAACATAATAGCCACCATTGTTTCAGCTCTAGTTGAGATCAAGAGAAAAAATGCCGCAGCTCGGCACAACTTGTTGGACGATCCTAAAGTAATCTTACCCATAAGTGTATTTTGGTTGGTTCCACAGTATTGTCTCCATGGAATAGCAAACGTGTTCTCGTCAGTTGGGCACTTGGAGTTTTTGTATGATCAGTCACCAGAAAGCATGAGAAGTACAGCCGCAGCACTTTTCTGGATATCGTCCTCGATAGGAAACTACATAGGAACAGGGTTGGTGACACTGGTTCACAGCTACACTGGCCGTGAACATAACTGGTTACCTGACAGGAACCTTAACAGAGGAAAACTAGATTACTATTATTGGCTTGTGACTGGAATTGAGGTGATTAACCTTGTTTATTACATCATTTGTGCTTACTTGTACACTTACAAGCCCCTGGAAGAGGCCAAAGATGAAGAAACTGAACAATCTGAAGATGAGATACCTTACAAGAGAGTAAATGATTCAAACAAAATTGGAGAGGTAGAACTTGGGAAAAATCCTGAGACAGCATAGGATATATCTAGTACGTGGGTACTCTTTAGTGTACATTAAATTGCTGTCTTGGTGTATATTTGTTAGGAAATTAAACAGATAATTCAACCTTGTTATCAGTATTCTGATATTACCTTTACTTAGATCTTTACTTCTCAATCATTTTTCTTGCTTGTTTCTCTGATTTTCTATATGTTGGTGGTAAGTTAGATTTCTCAGCTTTATATATATATATATATATATACTTTCTGACGAATGGAAAGGGCATTCCTTAATTTATCAACAATTTTTATGTACCAAATCATTAAGAGAAATCTGAGATTATATGGATTTAAGAGACGACACATGGAGATAACAATCGGGCTCTACCCTAATCTCAAAATTAACGAGTCAGGCTTAAGTTGACTAAACATTAAACTTAGTATTAAAATAAAGGGCCTAACATTAGAAGTAAAACAACATCATTTTTGCATTTTTAACTTTTAAAAGAAATTTTAGCTGCGCAAACTAAATTTTTTTTATATCCAACTTTGATTAAATTAAAATATTCTAATTCAATCAAATTTATTTTATATATTATACTTAATTTGATAACTTCATCTAATATAAATTTATATAATTATTCCAAATTTAAAATTAAATCTAAATTCAACTCTCATCAAATATAAATAATTAAATTTAAATTCAAATATTGATTCAGTTAAATCAAACTTAATTCGTTAATTTTAGACAAGATTTAATTTGAGTTATAATTAATTTTATATTTCAAATATAAATTCAATCAAATTAAAATTAATTCATTAATAGCCACCTATAATCTTGTCCCTCACCAAATAATGGTACTGATTTGGATTTGATTACTTTTACTAAACATACTCACAACCAAGTTACCTCTAAAGAGGTAGGGTTCCCAAAAATAAGTCTATTGATAATATATATTAACATTCATGACAAAAACACCTAAAGCGCACGAGTCAATTTTGTGGTCTCTTGCAAGTTAACAAAACAAAATGTCGTTTAAATTATAATTACTAGACAATATCTCGAAAGTCGAAATGAACATACAGTGATGTCATGTTGCGTAGATGGTTAGTATTATTAAAAGATATATCTCTTGTTCCAGAAGGCTGATCCCCAACCCTAAGGGCCCCCAGTCGCAGGCCCGACCACCGCTGGAGGATTGAACCACGGTCTGATCCTCAGCA
>JANIPN010000217.1:5284060-5295261 GCA_027478595.1 Erythroxylum anguifugum | reverse complement strand
TTTCCATTTTCCACTCACAAATGAGCACCTTTAGTCAAAAAAATTCTCTTCCATCTCAGACTGGGATTGCTACCCTCCTTAGCATTCAGAAAATTGCAATTAGGAAAATACTTGGCCTTAAATAATTTACTCAGAAAGGAATTCGAGTGAGTCAAAAAGCGCCAACCTTGCTTATAAAGCATAGCAAGATTAAAACAATTTAAGTCCCGAAAACCCATACCTCCCAGCTTCTTAGGAACACAGAGTCTCTCCCATTTAGCCCATTAAATTTTAGCTCGATCACTCGACGAAGAAACCCATCAAAAAGAATTCATCATCTTATGTAAGTCCTCACAAACACCCTACGGAAAGTGAAAAACAATCATGTAGAAAGTAGGAAGAGCTTGAGCAATGGTCTTGAGGACAATCTCATTGTCAGGTTTAAAGAGTAGTCTATTTTTCCAACTGAGAATTCTTTTGCTTAGTCAATCCTTCAAGAAAGCAAACACCTGTTTTTAGTTTCTCCCAATTAAAGAAGGAAGACCAAGATAGCGACCATGGTCAATAGGATTAGAAACCCCCAAAATCGAAGTCGCTTCTTGCTTCACATCCATCTTCGTGTTTGAGCTAAACATGACACCAGATTTTTGATAATGGATAGCTTGTCCTGAAGCTTTCTCATAGATAGAAAGGATTCTCTTAATATGACTGCACTCATTAGATGAAACTTTAAAGAAAAAGAAATTGCCATCAATGAAAAATAAATAAGAAACACTAGGAGTCCTACTGCAAATGTTAATACCATGAATATCGCCTCTAGATTCTGCCTTCCTCAAAAGGGCGGATAAACCTTCAGCACAAAAAATAAAAAGATAAGGAGATAACAGATCTCCCTGTCTAAGTCCTCGTCTAGGAACGATGGAACCCATGCTTCTATCATTAAAAGCAACAGAATAATTAATCGTAGTTACACAAAGCATAATCCATTTCACCCATTTAGCATCAAACCCTAGCTTTAACAAAATGAATTCAAGATAACTCCACTCAACTCTGTCGTACGCCTTGCTAATATCAATCTCAAAAGCAACATCACCATTTGAACCATGCCCTTTATTCTTCACGTAATGAATAATCTCAAAAGCTACCATAATGTTGTCAGAAATAAGTCTACTAGGAACAAAAACAGACTGCATTGGAGAGATAATTCTAGGAAGAATAACTTTGAGTCTATTGGCAATGACTTTGGCTATGATTTTATAAACCACATTATAAAGAGAAATTGGCCTTAAATCCTTCATACTACTAGGCCTATCTTTTTTCGGAATTAAAACAATAGTAATATTATTTAAGGAAGCAGGAAACTCACAGTTTTCAAGCCAAAAGCAACTTTGAGAGAAAATGTCAGCACCTACAATGTCCCAGCATTTCTGAAAGAAAGCTGGATTCATACCATCAGGACCAGGCGCTTTGTCGGGGTGCATCTCAAAATTTGCTTTTTAAAATTCTTCCAAGGAGCCAAAAGAGAAGAATTGTCATTTTCTGTCACCACCTGATTGATGCAAACAAAATTTTCAAAATTCAGGTCAACAAGAGGAGCCTTAAAAAGATTATTAAAATAATCCAAAACAATAGAGCACATAGAGTCAATATCCGAGATAACATTACCCAGATCATCCCCCAAAGAATCAATATGATTAATCCGCTTACGTCTTGAGGCCTAAGCATGAAAGAACCTAGAATTAGCTTCCCCATAATTAAGCCAACAAAATTTTGACCTTTGCTTCCAGTAAATGTCCTCCTGAGCGAGAAGATTAGAGAGTTCATTTTTAAGGTTCAAAACCAACACATCATCAATATGGGACTGCCGAACAGGGTCAATTTTCCTCTTTAAATCATCAATCTATGCTTTAAAATTATGATCCAGTGATTTATGCCAAGCAACTATAGATGAATTGCAAGCTGAAATCCTTTTTAACACTCCAATATTCAGGCCTCGAGACCAAGCATGGGATACAACCTCCATGAAACCATTTTCAATCAACCATTTATTTTCAAATTTGAACCTGCTGATTTTTTTAACCGGGAGATCAGTGTTAGCAAAGAGCTTAATGGGACTATGGTTCGAATAAGGGCTGACCAAATTATAAAGCTTATGAAAAGGGAAATAAGCAATCCAATTTGCAGAAACAAAAGCTCTGTCTAATCGCTCCATCACCAGAGAATCCGAGCCTCTACAGCGTTCCCAGGTGAAACCAAAACCCACAAGTGGAACATAAACTAAATTACAATCCGCAATACAAGAACGAAATCCATCCATGAGAGAAGTAGGGTAATCCTGACCACCAAATTTATCATTAACAGAAAGAAGATTATTAAGGTAACTGATAACGATGAGCTAGAACCTTAAGAAGTTCCCAACTACTTCTCTTTCTATAAGTTTAAGGAAAGCCATAACAACCGGTAAATCTCCATTTAAAGTTATTTGAATGAACAATCTCCATATCAATGTGATTACTAGAATAACCCAAAACAGTAGCATTTTTATTATTATTCCAAAGTAGAGCAAGACCTCCACTACGACCATTCCGCTCAACATAAAAAGAACATTCAAACTTAAGCAAAATACAAATTTCCTCCATTCTACTAGAAGTAACAAGAGTTTCACTAAGATAAAGAAAGTGAGGCTTATTGTTCCTAACAATGTCTTTCAAAGCATTAACTGCACGCTGGTTGCCCAAACCCTGACAGTTACAAGCAATACAATTCATGGCGATTGGCGGGTCTCGTGAGAAAGACCGGCCGGTGGTAAGTTATTAGAGTTAGGAGTTGAAATCGAAGAAGATGAATGTTTACTACCTTTCTTCTCATCGAAATTGTTTGCAATATTTGAGGTCTCCCGGGGATGTTTTTTGACTTAACATCCATGACAGTATTTTCTTTTTCCTTATGAGCTGCTTATAAAATTCGTTCAATATCAAAAGTTTCCGGTCTAGGAGCATAAGAAACCGATTTTGATAAACCATTAGTTTAGGCAAATTTAAATTTCCTAGGAAAAGATTGATATGAAATACTGACTCTATTTTTTTATTTTTCCTTTTCTAGATATTGATTCCCTTGATTTATGGAACTGAAATTAAGACTTGCGTGGTTATTGGGATCTTTTCTCCACTGATTAGGGTGGATTCTATTTTGGGCCTAAAACTCTAATCGTATTTCCTCCGACCACTCTTTTTTAATCTCCTCCTCCAGCAGCTCGATGAGTTTAACACAGCTTGATTCACTATGACCAATAATGCCACACAGATAACAGGTATCCTCTAATAGCTGAAAGAGACTTCAAAAAAATCACCACCCTCCTTTCTAATCTTCTTCGTTCTTATAAGATGTTCAGTTATGTTTAAACAAACCTTAATACGCATGTAATTAACGAAAGAGTTGCGTTTGTTACCAGTATCATAATCAAGGAATGTGCTTATAATATTCCCCATATTGAATGCCAACGATTCTGAAGCAAAATCAGGAGGGAGATCATGCACTCTAACCCAAAAATCTACAAACCTGAAATCAACATCTTCAGGATTCTCACCCTCCCTCATCTGGTGCACTAGCATAATGCAGTTATTAAAACTTCATGGCCCTCCTGCCAACATTTTTCGAAGATCCACCATATAGAAGAACTGGAAAAGATAGAGCCCATCACCCCCAAAAGGTTTGATAGAGCATCCGCCATAGGTTGAGCAGAGTCCTTCCATAGCTTCAAAATTGACAACTTTTTCTCCCAAAAATCTGCCTAACAGACTCAGGTTGTAATCAATATTGTTCCTTTCTATCTCTGATGCTTTAATCACGAGCTCTGCATCTTCTTTCTCTGGAATGGATAAACGTTAAAATTCCGGCTCCATGGAAAGCAAAACAACACAATGAGAAGAAACAAGAAAAAATTGACTAGCAGTACGAAAACATGAACAAAAGCATGATGAAACTTGCACCCCTAGAGAGAAGAAAGGGCATACAATATTAAAATCGTGTGAATAATAATTACATAGAAGTGAGTATAACTTGATATAGTTATCAAGAGATTACTTCCGAAAAAATTTCAGAATTGCGTATTGTTAAATTAAAAATGTATTTTAGGAATCCCTCGAAGCACCACTTAATCACTACCTCAGGACTTTCCAAAATTTTTAACACAACAATGTGTCAAATACAAACAAACAAAAAAATTTAATAAAGAATTTACGAAAATGTGAAGTCAGATATTATAATTATATATATATATTGAAACATTATGATTTAAATTAAAATTTAGTTAAAAGCTTAAATTCTAATTTAACTATTTTAACCTCTTCTTAAAGTAAAACTACCGTCGGGCGTAAACTTAGCAAAGAGCTAAAGATAATACATCAGACATTGGACTGGAACTTATACAGAGAGTACCCATCTGAGTTACACTGGCCATCGCCAATGTTCTTCTACATAATACGTAGTATTCCTTGACCTGAAAATCCTCAATCTTCCTTTATTTTTACGTGATTAATTCTATTTAAAATGGAAACAGTATATGTACAAAATAAGAAGTTGCATTCATAAAAAATCAACATTTCGTAGAATCTAAAAATGTCATTTTCACCAAACATTTTGTTTCGTGTATTTGTGAGTATCCTAACAAATATATAAAGAAAAACAAAGCAGGGAAATAAAGAATTGAACTTTTTTAATAACTGACACACATTTACAATAAAAACCTAATCTATTTGTGTAGCTAAACCCAAGGATATATGCTTAAAACTAAGAAGTGCAACCACTAACTCCTAATAAATTGTAACTTCAATAAAGCCACATAAGCTACGTATTCTCCTTAGATGAGGTAAAACCAAAACAAACTAAAACCACTAAGAAAACAAACTCCTATTAACATGGAAATTAAGAAATGAAATAAATATTTCCACAATTCCTCCCTTAAATTAAAAGTTTTCAAACATTTAGTTTAATAAGACTTATCAAGTGCATAACATCTTCCTTAGCTTCTTAAACACAGACAATTTTAATGGCTTGGTCATTATGTTAGCAATCTGATCTTCACTCTTGTAGTAGACAAATTAATGATTCTTTCGCTTGTGAGATTCCTTAGAAAGTGAAACTTTACAACTATGTACTTGCTCCTTCTATGTAGGATAGAATTTTAGAGAGTTTGATGGCTGAATTATTGTCATATTCAATTGTACTAGCTCCCTTTTGCTTGAACTGCAACTCTTCAAGCATTTTTCCTAGCCAAATTGCTTGACAGACATAAGCTGTTGCAGCTTCAAACTCTACTTCATTTGTTGACAATGTGATAATTGCTTTCTTTTTTGAAGATCATAAAATAACTCATGAACCAAGCATGAAAACATATCCTAAAGTGTTTTTTTCTATCATCTTGATCTTTAGCAAAATCATTATCTGTAAAGCTAAATAAATTTGACTTTTCACCATTCTTTTAGAACAACCTATAACTAGCAGTCCCTTACGAGTGTCGAAAGATTCTTTTTGTAGCTAAGAGATGAATGTCCTTTGGACACTCCATGAATCTACTTATAAGATTTACATGTATTATGTTAGTCCTGTTGCAGTTAAATACATCAAACTTCGTACAATTTGCTTGTAAAGCGTGCTGTCAATCTTTCTTTCTTTAGAATTTCGAATAGGCTTTAGACCTATTTCAATAGGCGTGCTAACAGAATTACAATTTTTCATTTGAAACTTATCCAAAATTTCTTACATATATTTCCTTTGAGAAATAAAAATTTCACCTGTTAATTGCATCATGCCCAAAAACTAATGCACCTTTTTAAGATTAGACACATCAAATTCAACCATCATAGACTCTTTAAATTTGTCAAACATGGCACTATCATTTCCAGTAAAATAAGATCGTCAATTTCCCTCCACCTCCAATCTTTGTAAAAAGTGTATGCTCATATGGACATTAAAAAGTGTATGCTCATATGGACATTTTTAAAACCCTTCCTTAGAAAAATAAGTATTTATATGACTATATCAATCGTGTGGAGCTTGTTTTAGTCCATATAATACCTTTTTGAGTTTATACACCTTATTTTCTCTTCCAAACTTCACATAACTAGGAGGTTGATTGACAAATACATGTTCTTGAAGATCACCATGCAAGAATGTTAACTCCACATCCAATTGAAAGATAGGCCATAAATGTTGTGTTGTTAATGCAATCACCACTTTGATCACATCATGTCTTACAACAGGAGCAAAGACTTCTCTATAATTCATCCAAACTCTTGCATATAGTCTTTAGTAAAGCATGTCTTATGTGTGTCAACTTCTCCAGGCTCCTTCAATTTCGTCTTCTACACCCACTTGACACTAATTGTCTTGTGCCCTCTTGGAAGATCAGTCAACTCCCAAGTGTTGTTAAGTTTAATGATTACAATTTCTTCATTCATCGCCTTTCTCCATTTTCATTCTTTAATAGACTCGTTGAAATTTGTCAGATCACAATTGGAAAATAGAGCAAAATGTGTAAGTAGTTATCAGTTTGGTCAATTCTAGTTACCTCATAATTAGCCATTTATGCAGGTCTTTTTCTAGCACGTTGAGGTCGTTCTTCATTTTTTGCTATTGTTGCGAAGCCTGAAACATCTGCTAGACCGTTTGGTGGAATTTGTTGATCATTTTCTATATGTTCCTACCTCTCCTATTTGTTAACTCTGTCAAAGTTGGCAAGTATTTGTTGTTCAACAACATTATTGTTCCATGGCCAAAAACTTTCTTATCAAAAACTGCATTATAACTGACAACAATTTTCCTAGTGATAGGATTGTAAAACTTATAAGCTTTTGATTGATCACTAACACAAAGAAAAATGCATTTCTCTCCTTTGTCATCTAGCTTTGTCCTCTTCTGGTCCGAAATATGGGCATAGGCAACATACTCAAAAATTATGAAAGGATCTACCATTAGTTTCCGTCTGCTCCATGCTTTTTTTGGTGTCATATTTTGAATAGCAAATGTGAGACTTCTATTCAAAATATGAATGCTTCAATTAACTACTTCATATGGATGTCAATGGAGGCCCGGCCCGATCCACGAATTGGGTGGCCTATAACCCGACGGTTACAGGCAGTTCAGACCGGCCTAGCCTAACCTTATATTTTTAAAATTAAAAACAATGTCTTTTTTTACATTCTAGTCAAGCTAAACAATTTTGACACGTGGCTTGGTAAACCTGGGCCCGACGGGCTGGACCAAAATTGACATTCTTATTACTTTAGGCCAGAAGGTTTTTGGAATGCCACTCCTTGTCAAAATGCTTTGCACTATATCCAAAATAATGCATTTTTTCTTCTCACAAAATCCATCTTGTTAAGGTGTGTAAACTATCGTAAGCTGCCTTCTGATTCCATGGCTCTCACAAAATTTTGTGAATTCTTGTGAGATATATTCTCCACCATGGTCTCTATGAAGAACTTTGATCAGGCTACCCATTTCTTTTTCAACCAGTACTTTATAGTTTTTAAAAGTTGTAAAATCTTTAGATTTTTCTTGCAAAAAATAAACTTAAGTTTTTTTAATAAAATCATCAATAAAGGTAATTATATATCGTTTACCTCCATTTAAAGATGAATTTATAAGGTCACAAAGGTTAAAATGTACTAAATTTAACGCATTCTTTACTCTCCATGACTTTCCTTGTGGAAATTGATTACAATGTTGTTTGTTAACAACACATTCTTCTCAAACTTAAGTTGAAGTAGTTATTTGAAGAAGGCCAATTACCATATTTTTCCGTTGTAGAGTCTTCAACCTATCAAAATTTAGGTGACCATAATGAAAATGTCATATCCTTCAATTTTTCCTTGAAGCATAAATAAGTGGTGTTGTGGAGATAAAAAGGGAACATAAGATTAGCATTCATGTTAACTTAAGCAATTAAGCTCAGCTTTATATCTTGGATTTAACATACTCCATCATTGATAAGAATTTCATACCCATTTTCTTGCATTTGACCCACACTAAGCAAGTTAGTCTTTAAATCTGGAACAAAAAGAACAGTAGAGATAGTATGGGTGGAATTTTCCTTAGTTTGGAGAATGACCCTTCTTTTTTTCCATAACAGTTACTATAAAGTTGTCACCAAACTTGACAATGTTGTGAAAAGATTTGTCTGGGTCAGAGGATGTCTTCTTATCTCCGCATATATGATTGTTGCATCTAATATCTAAATAACGTATGTTTTGTTGAGTTTCTTCATTCACATTACACACCGTCAAAAGAGACACCTCTTCTTCTTTTCTAAAAGTTAGTTCTTTCTCTATTTTGCCTATTCAAATTAGTTTGAAATTCTAATTGATAATGGACATGCCTATGACAATGGTAACATTCAACATTGGACTTGTTTGTTGACTTTGGTCTCTGAGTTGTTAAGTGATGGCTTCCTTGTTCTCTTCCTCTTCCTTGAAATTATTTTTCGGGCATTGGTAGTCATATTTTTGTTTGCCACGATCATTGCTTCCTTTACCTTTACGTCAACCTCCACCTCGTCCTCTATCTCCTCTTGGTGTCAAGTAATTTTTTTGTTGAGGCATACTTGTTGTTCCTTCTCTTATTGATTAATTTTTTATTTATGAACAAGCAAGGAACTTTACAGTTCATCAATTGCAAGTTACTCAATGTCATTAGCTTCCTCAATAGAGCAAACAACAAAAATAAATTTCAGAGTCCTAGACTAAAGAATCTTCTCAACAATAGTTACATCCTCTGTCTTATCACTGTGGATTTGCTTACTGTTAATGATTGCATCTTGTTAATGATTGTCATAGTATTTTGAACTCTGAATGAAGTGCTTGAAGTTACTGCCTCTTTGCCTTTGCTGAACTTTGTTCCTTCTTTATGGAATCTCAAACATGTTTGGACGTGTCCTTGCAAAGAACGCTTTCCAAGATTGAGCAATCAATTACTTGGAAAAGATAATTTTTGCTTTGAGATGCTTCAAACATTGTACTTCTACTTTTGTTCTTCGTGCATCTGTCACTATTGTGTTAGCTGTTGGTTCATTTATTCCATTAGAAACAGCCTACCAGTATTCTTTAGATCTTAAGAAGTTCTTCATCAACATACTCCAATGGTCATAGTGACCATTGAAGCGTGGGATAGCAAATTGAACATAGTTGTCAATAGTCATAAGGAATGTTGTTGATGCAAAATAAAATAAAGAGATTAAAAAAAAGTTGCTGCAATCCGTTACTCTATCTCACAATTACTCTTTATTTTCGCTATTTTTATCTCTATACTTACAAGCACTCCCACAGTTCCCTCTTTATCATACTAAAGACAAGAAAGAAAGCTACTATTATATACCATCTTTTTATCGTGACTTTCTCTAAACTAAGCTCTGATACCACTGATAAATATATAGAGAAAGAAAAACAAACTAGGGAAATCAAGAACTGAACTTTTATTACTCTTAACAACTAACACACATTCACAATAAGAAGCTACCTTATTTATAGAGCTAAACTCAAAGAATATATGCTTAAAACTAGGAAGTGCGACCACTAACTTCTAATAAATTGCAACAAACTTCAATAAAACCTCCGAAAGCAACGTATTCTCCTAAAGCTTAGGTAAAACCAAAACAAACCAGAACCACTAAAGAAACAAACTCCTGTTGACATGGATAACTAAGAAGTGAAGCAAATATTTCCAACATATCCAACAAACATAAAAATTTATAGCATTTAGGTCTTATTTGGTTATAACCAATAATAATGAGGTGAAAATAGGAATGCAATAGATAAAATAGGGAATAAAAGAACTTGAATGAATTCTAAACAATTATGAAGTTTTATTTCTAAGGAGGGTGTGACATATTGATTATTATCAAAATATTATAATAAAAAATATATATTAAGATCTTTTATATCAATTTCTTTAACAATTTTTTGTTTCATTGATATTTTTATTCTTATCATAAAAATCATTAATAATTATTTAAAAATTAAGGATTTTATAAATCCTTGAAATTTGTTGATTAATTATTTATAAAATATATGATATTTTAGTTAACTTTTTACAGAATAAATCATATAATAAAAATTTCTCATTGTCATTTTTAATATTTAATACCAAATATTAGCATAAATATTAACTTTGTTTAATACTATACTAAACACACAAAATCATTAGTTTTATTCCTATTTCAGCTCTACTTTTCATTTCTATTTTTATTTTTTATCCCTATATTCATTCATTACTGACTACTAAACGAGACATTACTATTATAACAAGCTGAACTGGTTCAATTTTAAAACATTAATTATGATCACAGATGGTTATGAATGTGAATATTACTTTCTATAATTATAAACTTCGTCTCTAATACAAGTTATAACTATAATTTCTTTTTTTTAATTCAATGGTCGTATAAATACTGCCTTATCATTATAATTCAAATAAGTGTTTAGGCCATTTGAGAAAATTACACAGAAGATTGAACTAATCTAAATAAAACTAAAATTATTTACGTATAAAAGGTATATGTAATTTTAGTTTAACTTAGATAATATTTAACTTAGAGGGATAGCGAATCCAAAACAATGGAGCTTAGGTGAAAATCTGTTGTTGTCTTATTTTTTTATTTATTATTTAATAATATAAAATTTTCATATAATATGCCCAAACCGAATCAGCATGATATGGGTCAAGTTCGATACTATGCTAGCTGCACCTTACCTATACCCAAAGATGAATTAGGTCAGGCCTACTCCAACTCAATAAAGATCCAAATTTATTCAATACCCAAACACAAACCCATTTAATAAAGTCCATCTGGGTCGAGTCCACTTTTTTACTTTTTCTAATTTTGACTTCAACCTTTACATTGCGTGCAATTATATATACAATATATATCCATACTTTATATATAAATATTTATAACTAAAGATTAAAAATCAAACCATTTTAAGTAAAAATTTTAGGATTCGAATTAGACGGAGAAGCTCGGCCAACTCAAGCTAAACCAAACTAGAAATCCCTACCAACTCAAATCGAGTCGAACTAGGTTGGACCTTTTTTACCATCACTAACTATTAGTTCAAAAATGGCATAAGCGATAGTAAAACAACCTAGAACAACTGTTAAGGGAGTTGAAAATTATAATTCAAGAGATAATACAATATTAGGAAGAAAGTTTTAGTACGCTATAACCA
>JANIPN010000217.1:5270470-5282922 GCA_027478595.1 Erythroxylum anguifugum | reverse complement strand
TTTTCAAAATTTTCAAAAAATTTAAATCTTTATTATATAATAATTTTAAACGTGAATTTTTAAATATTAGATTTTTTTTATATTATCAAGATAATTTTAGCATTGTATATAGCAAACCAAGTTGTAGGCTCGAAAGCCTTGGCCAAAATTTACGACTCACAGATGTAGAAATATTTCAGTCTAAAATCGTAAGATTGTCATATACTCAGGGTCTCTCAATGAAGATTCCTAGCGTAACTAGCGACAAAAAGAGCTTAAGTATGTAAGGTACTAGCAGATCTGGTCTACTTCAGGTATTTCCTTATTTATTGTTTGTAACTTTATTTACTGATTTTTGTAGAGTGTCAGTATTTATTTATTTACTCTTTTATTCTGCATCACTTTTTTATTGTCACATTTACATGTGGATCTACTGGAAACAACCTCTGTATAATATAGAGCTAAGGCTGCGTACTATCAGACCTCCTCAGATCCCGTTTTACTGCGAGACTTCAGTCTGAATATGATGATAATGACGACCATCATGTATATAACAAACGTGTCGAATCCTCTTCCGTCAAATGGCTGTATATATATATATATATAAAAGAAATGTGTCGAATTCTCTTATGTCAAATGGGTTGGTAAGTCCCATCAACTCAAATAGGTGCCATCAGCAATTGGGCATGATCTCATTGTCTGGCCTTTTGTCCCAACTTAAGGTTGGATGTATAAAACCATAGGTGTCTTTTCTGTTTCGATCATATACAAGGAAATGGTTCATGTACGTGGGTTTCAACTTTTACCTTAGATTATATCATTTAAGGTTTCTTTTAATGAAGATGCGTGAGCCAGGAGCTAGGGTCTATTAAGCAGCTGAAAAATGCTTTGAAAAAGCTTAAGACATGCGTTTCAACTCCCGAAGAGTCATGTTAGTGGCTTTATATATTAACATTGAGTGGACATCCCAAACATTACTAGATAAATATTTAATCCCAAATTAGTCTTCTAAAAGTTGAGATGTGAAAAACCGTAGCCGTCTCTTTACGTGGTGAATTGTGGCTAAAAAGATGAAAGTGACCTCTTTAATTAGTTGGGCAATATAACACATAGAGAAGGTTCATGCACATTTACATGCTTGGCGTTCTTCACGGCCATGAAACGAAGTAGGCATTAGTTGCTGTCTTGAAGATTAAAAAGATAAAGAAAAGCTTTACCATGATTTTCAAATGCTAATCACATGTAAAGACATGTGTGTGTCTTTGCATTGGCATGGAAATTTGTACCACACACTTCGTGAACTTGCTTCTTTACTGGTATTTTGCTTTGTCAATGAACTTTGTTCCTGTAATGACTAGCATCACGAAAAGAGTACTATATTTATGTATTTTCTTCTTTAGCATTTAGTGGTTCCTCCAATGGATTCCACTAAGCTTTGATTAGTCTACCTCTTGCTTCTTAGTGATGAAAAAAAAAAAGGAAAAATTGAAGTTGTGGTTCACATACAAGTTGGAAGAGAAATGGGTTGTGACATTAGCAAATTATACTTCTTCACCACTTCAACTACTCTTTGTGGTATAAATGGACCAATAGCTGAAAGTGTAAATGGAGCAAGTGTAAATTATTCCAGGACCAAACGAAACATTCAAAAAAAAATCCAACTGGAAGAAAGACTTGGTCACAGACTAGTTATGCTAAATAACAAAATATGTATAGGTGTCATACATTCTGTAACTAGATACAGGTGTCATCCATGCTGTAGTTTTAAATATCCGAATGAATGGAAAGAAAAGCAGAACATAAAATGATTCTTCTTCTTCTTGGAGAGTGTCCCTCTCTCAAATCAGGGATAATTTTAGACTTTGTTTCATCTCACTTTGTTTATCAATTCGGATTTATTTGGATCGATAATTAGACATGGAAGGTGTTGCTACATCATTTTATGATGTTGATTTTTGTTGTTTTCTGATGTTTGACAATGGCTTGCGTGAAGAACATGTAATCTAAATGTTACACATTTTTAAT
Source organism: Erythroxylum anguifugum (assembly GCA_027478595.1). NCBI lineage: Eukaryota > Viridiplantae > Streptophyta > Magnoliopsida > Malpighiales > Erythroxylaceae > Erythroxylum > Erythroxylum anguifugum. Next base: position 5,280,918 of record JANIPN010000217.1, on the reverse strand, counting down.
ATAATTACAGAATGATTGTAATTAGTGGTAAAATCATATCTTTATGTATACTTTTTGAGGATCAACATGCCAAAACCTAAATCGAAAGTTAAATTGATGAGATAAAATGCTTAAGGCTTAAAATATTAAGCCGGTATTAAATAGTCATGAAATTGATTAAAATTAAATAAAATTAAAAATTCGAAATATAATTGAAAATATTGTTTTTACTTATCGAAGAATTTGAAATTTAATTAAAAATTTGTTAAATAAAAATTAATTTATTTATTTCAATTTATAAAAATCAATTAGTTTATAAAAATTGACTGATTAATTAATAAATAGATCAGCTTTTAACAATAAAAATTATTAAAGTAAATTGAACTGAAAAGTTGATCCGTTCAAAATTTGTCCAATTAAATCAATAGTTTCACGCACCACACACTTACACGGTTAAGATAAACTCACGTTTGAAGGATGATTTAAGGGAACGAGGAGTTTCATAAAGTCACCCTTCGAAAGTGAGTTTAACTTTGTAAATTGACATTTGTTTTTGCAGTTGCGGAGCACCAACGAATGCCACTCAGATTATAGAAAACGTTACAAAAACAGATTGGATTATGTGTTCTCCACTTTCTCCTTTTAATTTACTACATTTTCTTTTCATCTTCAAATGGTAATGATGTTGAAACGAAGACAAACAAAAGTAAAACCTTCAATGAAAACAAAAATCACACGTCAAGGTCTTGTTGATAAGACTGAAGTCAGCTGATTTCATTGAGTTGGAATCGATGAGGAGAAGCGTAGCTGAATCTCCTGGTTGTTGCAAAGGCAACAACATCATTACATCTTCTACGGGTATGTCTCCGGATATTCTTATAAAGAAGTAAAAAAGTTGTCAACTATATCTTGCACGAGTTTCTCTTTTTTGGGTTCTCTGTTTGAGCAGTCCCCTATCCAATTTTTGTGGCTCATATTTATTGAATAGAATGATATTCGTAGAACATGACATAACACAGTAATAGAAACAATCAATTTGTTTTCCTCTTTCTATATTTTCTCTTTCTTAATCTTAGAAATTTTGGAGAAGAAAGTGATCAAAGTTATTAACATTTTAATTTTTTTTTAAGGATGTGGATTTGCTCAAATTATAAATGACCGCAGTCAATATGAACTTTCTAACAAAAATAATTAAAAAAATAATAATAAATTAACACCTGAGATTTGATAACGTAGTTCCACATACATTGCCTACATCTATAGGGGCCCTCACACAACTTAATACTTTCACTAATGACAATAATTTTTATACAAGATTTTATTGAGCCGACACTACTTAACCTTTTACATTATCCCTCATTCTCACAACTCGTAAAAGTATTTCACACCCAATAGTATGACTACTTCATATAAACAGAGAATTTTCACAACACTGTTTAATAATAAAGATGATAATTGAACAACTCAAATGATTAAATCAATAAAGACGTAAATAAAGAAAAACATTTGAGATAAAAGCACTTTCCTAAATATGTAGCTTCGTCAGTCGAAAGTGTGGGAAGTAGTAGAACAATATCTGTTGTGAATTACTGAGAAAAATCACGATCAGCCCACGCACAGCAGCATCAAAATAACATCAATCAAACAAACATTTCATCATCGAAACGTAACCAAAAATACAGCTGCAACAACACATATCTCCTAGACGTTTTTCACTCAAAAACCAATATCTGGGTAGCCTTTAAAATCACGCAACACTACAAAAAACGCAATTGTCCAAGATGAATAGAATCGCCAAAAATCAGTTGTTAAAGATAGCTTAATATTCCCGAAAATACAGTTGCAAAAGTCACAAAAACTTCTGGAGTTTTTGCACACCACCACACCAAAAAGACATCTGCAAAGTCACACACAGTAGCCATTAACCTAACACTGGATAGCCACCAAATCAGCTGTAGAAAATTACACAATCAACCTAAAAACACAGCCCCAAAATCACGTGAACACCACCAAAGAACAGCTTCCAAAATTACCCTCAATAATCTTTCAAGAACATGAAAGAACACAACTGGCTATCAACAATTACGTAGCCCAATTTGGTCACACAAGAGCAAAGGAAAATGTATCAGCTACACTCTCACACACCATAAGCCAAATCACGTTAAATACACATTAGAAAGATAACTGCTTAGACTTCCGAAAAGAATGACAACTCCAGTAAAAATGTAGCATAAAAACCTCCAACCAAGGGTGGCATGATCAACCAAGGAGTTTGCAACAAATAGACTTTTATCTCAACTCAATCAACTCACAAACATCATCAACAATATTCCTCGGATATCCAGTTTTTATAATCAAGTTAAAATTTAAGAGGATCACCAATTCACCATTATCCCACAATAGGATATATCTACTAAATACCATCTTAATTAAAATTTTAAACTTCTCAAACTTGTCTTTAAAGAGTCTCACGTAGAAAACTAGGTTTAATTATCAAATAATGCCCAAAATTAAATAATAAGATATAATCACATCTATCTTAACAAACATAAACATATATGTTTGATGTAATTTTATACAGGATTTAATTCAGAACTCCTAGAATTTGACATATTATCATTATATTCTCTAATATTTAGAAATTATTTCTTATAACTTTAGTTTTATAATACTCATTGTGGAATTTGAAAATGATTCTTCTCATTTCAAAAGGGGAAAAACAGAGAGCTTATATACAGAGTTCGAGGTAGTAACTAATTATCTTAATTACAAATAAAGAATGATTAGTTAGCTAATAAAAGAAAACTAACTAAAACTAACTACAAAGGCAAAAACAGTGTGCTCTAACACTCATTCCTCTTACCGCCAATTTTTGTTAAAAAATTTGTATCCAACCTCTAAAATAATGTTATATAGTATCGCGTATAATGTCATTAAATAAAAATAATATTATTTTAGAATTTACAATTAAAATTTTAATCGTAGATTTTAATAGAAATTGACAATAAAGGACAAATATTATCAACTTAAAATTATAATAAAATTATTTAAAATTTTTAAAATATTAAGAACATGTTAAACTATAGTTTGCTAAATTGAACTATTTAATATCAATATAACTTGCATGATTGATGACATATTGTAGACCTATGGTTGACGTCCTCGATCACGTGTTAAAGACTGTTGTCAGGTTTCTACATGACAATGTCAGACATTAGCATTTTGATGCTTAAATTAGTTATTGACTAAAGAAAGCTGAGAGAATATGTAACTTAAAGTTTGCTTTTTCCTTGCTTTCCAATTCCACCTACTTTTGTTCCTGTTTACTTGAAGGTGTGTGGTGCGTGAAACTATTGATCCAATCTTCTACGTGCAGTGAGTGCTCTGCAGACAGAGAAGGTGAGTTTTAAATAAGGAATTGTTGAGGACAGAAAGGTGTTTAAGTATTAATCGTTCATTTTGTCACTAAGCCAAATCATTAAAAGAAAATCATTTGTAATCCAGGGTTCATGATCACTCGACAATAACGACTCATTAAATATCTCTCTTAAGTTTGAGAAGGTCTTACAATGCACAACATTACTCTTAGTAAAAAAGTTTTTTTAACAAAAACACATGATAAATATATATATAATAGCTAAAAAAATATAAAAATAAAAATAGACCTAAAAAATAGAATACAAATATATACACTTGTATAAATAAAATATAAAAATAAATAATACAATAAATATATAACAAGGTAAAGAATCAAAATAAAAGATAAAACAAGTAGATAAATGCACAAACAAAAAAAAGATAAGTTAACAAATAAATCCAACAAGTCATTATAAATAAATATTTAAGCTAAGTATGAAAGTATTTAATAAATAAATTTGTATAAATAAAAATATACAAATATAAAATAAAATAAAATAATAAATATAAAACAAGGTAAAAAAATTAAAATAAAAAATAGAACAAGTAAATAATTACACAAATATAAAAGAAGACAATTTCTAGTCACCTAATCGTGTCCATCGTCAAAAATACTTTTGGTTAATGTGACTGGATAAGAGTATTTACCTCAAATATCGTGCTGAAAATTTAGGTTTTTCATTGCACTAACCCAGTAAGCAACTTTACATATTTTATTCCCACAATATAATTGAAGGAATAGAAGTAGATCGATGGGATTATCCAGACTCAAGTTACTGTACAACTTCCATTATCACTATAGCTATAAACTCTTGTATTGATATGTTAATATGTAATATAAAGGATGATAATTGACAAGAGCACAGAAAAAAGAATGGTGTCTCTTTCAGATTTTTCATAAATATGTGTAAAGGAAAGCACGAACCCAAATCATTGAAAATAGATAATGTGGATCAAAAGTTAAGTTATAAAAAAGGAAAAAGAATAAGAATAAGATGCAGATAAGTCATAAGTGCCAGCTCTTGAAGGATTGCAAGGCTATTAGACTTTCTAGATTGGAAAAAAGGAGGGCGTGATTTGATTTTACTTAATATTTTATATAAAAAGTGATAAATTAATAATTATGGAACAATTATTTTTTTAAAAGGGGAATTAGTATAAATAAAGAAAAAAAATTACAAGGTCATCAAAAGAAAAAACTCGTTATATACAACACAGAAGAGGAGCCAGCAGAAAAAAACAGCTATCACAATTCACAACAAAAAGAGCCTAACGAGAACTCCCATCTAGCAACTATAGACGTAAGGCATGACAAACATTAGAGCTACAAGGAACTTTCTTAGTCAAAACTAACTCCCGAACGTTAGAGATAATTAAGCAGATCAAACTATCTTTCGTAGAAGAGGTACCCTGGAAACGTCGAGAGTTGCGCTCTCGCAAAAGAGAATATAAACAGACCCCTAAAATAATAAGGTGGACAGATTTGTTTGAACCTGCAGCAGAAGACAAAGATGTAGTGAGAGTCATAAGATCAGATCCAGGATCCGGCCAACAGCAAAAGCCACAAATAGCTCTCCAAATAGAATAGATAAAAGGGCACTCAAAAAAAAAAAAAAAAGAGCAAGATTCCATGTGAAGGAAACACATCGGGCAAGAAGGATCCATTTGCACATAAAGAATACGATCAGCAGTTGAAAGTCTATTCTGAATAGCCAAACAAAAAATAAAAGAGATTCGGGGTGTTAGAAGATGGCTCCAAACCGTAGATGCCCAAGGAACAATTACGAGCTAAAATAATGTCATTTTGGATTCTTGAAACATTTGAGAACTTAATTAAAGATATGATAATGGCAGAAAGCAATAAATTATTGGTTGTCCCGTGCCCTTTTCATCGGTTTCATAATTAATATAATATAAATTCTTTCTGCAAATTTAAGCAATATATAAAATTATTCTTTAACTTAACTTATCAAATAACATAAATCTTGTATTCCAAACTTACTTATGAGCCAATTTTAATTTTTCTCTTAGTAGCTAGAGTTTATGCTTGGAATGTATGGTCTAAGAACTAAACTTACCCTTTGTAATTTAATATCTCACTAAACTTACCCTTTGTAATTTAATATCTCACATTAGGTTCTTTATCATAACACTAGCGTGCTCAAAACACAGAAATTTACCTGAGAAATGGACAAAAGACAAAAGGAAAACAATTACAAGTGCCTTTAGAGATCCATCATCGATCGTCACCGCCACTGCAATTGAAAATTTTTGCTTTTTTAGTGGGATCTCGCGCATGCTCTAGCCTAAATAATTTATTGGAAAAAGAAAAGAAATGGAATATGACCAAAGCAAAAGTTTCATAATTTCCAACAAGGTTATTTACAAAAAAAAATTCAAACTTTTGTCAATTTTTAAATTATAGCCCGAACTTTAAAAAGTAGCAATAAATTGCTCAAATTCTCAATTTTTTTTAATTATAACTCAAACTTCAAAAAGTGGCAGTAAATTGCCTAAACTTTCAATTTTTTTTAATTCTAGCCCGACGTTAATTGTGATTCTCCGATGCCCTCAGTCTTTTGTTTCCTATTTTTTCTTTTGATGTCCCAAACTACTCTTTCATTACAGCGTACTGCTCTAATAAGCTTTTCGTTTTTAATTCGTTCTCCTAATGTCCTTAGTGTAAGAGCGTCAGGGTTGTGTAATATGAAAATCAAAAGGCGAGGGCATCAAAAGAATAAACTAAAAATGAAAGAAAAAACTGAAATCAAAGCATAAGGTCGTCTGGGTTACGTAATCTGATTTAAGTCATTTTTAAACAACGACGTCATTTTAATTATACAATTAAATGACACCATTTCATTAATCTCCATTTATTGTGTTAATTTTCACTGGCGTGTATTAATAGTTCATGTTTCTAAAATACGTGACAAGTTACGTCAGCAAACTTAATAAAAGCACTAACGTTATGATAGAATTGAAAAAATTGAAAGTTTGAGCATTTTATTGCTACTTTTTGAAGTACGGGCTAGAATTGAAATTTTTTAAAATTTTGGACATTTTATTGCTACTTTTTATTTTCGAGTTATAGTTGAAAAATTGACAAACGTTTGAGCTTTTTTCTTTGATAATTAACACTTTCCAACAATTACAAGGCCCTTAATTAAGCTTAATTATTTTGGGTATATGTTGTTTAATAAAATTGTATTTTTAATTAATAAGTCCAATTCAATTGATATTGCTTATCTTAAAAAATAAGTCAGACAAGTAGTACGAAAATTTACTTACATGTATTTTTTATAGATTATAAAATTATGCAATATTTTTTGTAATTGAGATCACATATGAAGATTAAGATATATTTTAATTTTCTTATAAAATGCTTTATTTGATGTTTACAAATATAAATATTTCATGAAAATTTAAGTTATAGTATAAGAACTCTTGGCAACCGTCTACCTCGAGGGAGTACTCTTGATTTTTCTTGCAAATGTTGAGCTTGAGACATGTTTTTCCTTTGATTAAGCATGTGTTAGGCAGCGGAGATACTATTTGAGTATGGTTTGATAATTGGACAGATTATAGCCCTCTCATGCAAAGGATGACATTATCTAGACTTATATACAAGATTGCTCTTCAGAACAAAGCTTCTTCCTTGATGAACCAAATGTAATGAGAGGGCAATTTCAGAGGGTTCAACTTATTAGTTGATCTTCTTATGAAGATCATTGATAAACACAGGCAAGATTCTATAACTTTGGTCCAGATGCCTCAGGTAATTTTACTAATAAGTCTTGTTTTAGGGCTCTGCAGGAAGCTGTAGGCAATGTTCCTTGGTCTAATCTCCTTTGAAAATATTCCCTCAATCATAAAGCCTTTATTTTCACTTGGTTGGTTATCAAAAACAAGATTCGTGCCAAAAATAGATGGTTTGGCTCTTGTGACTCTCTTTGTGTGTTTTGTAAAGAGTTGGAAGCATATCGAGAACACTTATTTTTTTAATGCAGATACTCTAAGGTGGTATGGAGCAGAATTTTACATTTGTTGTCTAATGCTTTTATTAATTATGATTGGTCATCATCTCTCAATTGGATCATTTGTACTGCCCAATTGTGGTTGCAAGATGCCCCTATTTACAAAATTGCCTTTACTACCACAATCTATTCTATTTGGAAGGAAAGAAACAAGAGGATTTACAGAAATAAGGAAATACCTAAATACAACTTAGCTGATGACATCAGAAAATTAGATTCGAGCCCTTATGATAGCAAAATCTGATCAACATGGCTTATCCACAGGAATGAAGTCTAGATGGAATTTGTACTGCTTTAAGTTACATTTCATTGGTTTTTATGACCTGTCTTGGCTTAAGCTTGTAAATTTTGTTTTGTAATTTTACTTATGGTGAACTTGTTGTAATGTTGAGATAGCTTTGTTATAGTTGATACAACAATTATTCAAATTTCAAAAAGAAAAGAAAGAACTCTCAATCTCTTCATATTAATTCTCCTATTTTCATGTATTCATCAATGTTTTGGTAATTTTGGTAATTTTAACTAATAAGATTTTTTATTCCAATTTTAAGGATTGAACTAAGAGTCACCAAATACATTATCATAAACTTGTGTAAAATAGAAAAATATTTAAAAAAACACACTAAATTATAATCAAGTGTGTTTCAATAACTAAATTGATTTTAAATAAAAGTAGTTTTAAGATTTAGTAAATAATTATTTCATATCTTTTGAAAAATATTATATAATTCAATAAAGATTTTTTAAAAAAGAAAAATAATGTTATTCAAAAGCCTTAAAGGGCAGCTAGAAACTAATTACAATAATGAGTTATTAAAGAGACAAAAGGTACTAAGGATGCAATAAAATTAGCATTATATGTTAAGTATGTCAACTCAAGGTTTGGTATTAATGATTTTGATGATAACTATATAATATTTCAAAATTCAAAATGGAGTTGTTTCCTTTCATAAGTAACCATATAATTTGTAAAATGAAATAAAATCATAGGATAAATGTTTACTTTCTTGCATGAACCTTCTAAATGATCTTACCTTATTATAAATGATTCCACAACATCTGGAAGGATCTTACTAATTCGAACAATTAGCTCTAGAAATTTTGACAAAACTTTTCTCTTAACGTCTAAATATTGGAAGATTCCAACAGAGATGATATCGAAGATTTGTTAGATATAAAGTCAACTCATAATTAAAATGAAGCAACGACTAGTCGAAGAAAATGTTTACTTAAAGAAGAGATACTGCATTTACGAATAAAACACAAATTTTCGAAATACTTCAACAGCATCGATATTCTTGAAAGTTATATCCAAACTTATTGTGCCTTAGAAAGTGAAAACACTCTATTAAGAGAGATTGTTATTCCTTGAAGGTTACATTGAGTAAACCCTACATACATTTTGTCAAGAGCTTGTAAAAGCTTGTTAAACACTACAAGTATGAAAAGTTGAAAAATCTTAAAAAATATGTCCTTATGAGCTTGAAGAGGCTCGTCAAAATTTATTACTTGAAGTTTTATTGTGAAATACTCAAATTGAATACTTGGAGACTGGATGTAGGGTTCATTATAAGTCAAATTAGTATAAATCGATTGTGTCACTCTTTCTCTCTCTTAACTTTTAAATTTCTGCATCACAGTGTGTATGTTTAATTTACAAGAAACTCCTTCACTTTTAGAATAGACTCCTTCTATTTTAATATTGAAAGAGGTTCCTTTTGTTTTAGACATTAACATACTCCTTTCGTCTTTAACAAACTCCTTTCGTTTTAAACGTTAATAAGCTCCTTTCGTTTTTAAAATTTTAACAGACTCCTTTTATTTACATACTTTTCTGTTAAAATTTAGCAGGTTATTATCGTTTATATGAATTGATAATAACTTGCAAAATTTTTAAGTTACACACAATTTACTTCTCTTTTACGTGTGTTTTCTTTATCAAAGTAAAGAAATTATTTAAAGATAACAACTATTCAATTTAAGTTTCATCTTCTTACGTGAAAAGAGCTCAATTTTTATGTGAGGTTATGAGTTAATATAAATTTTTTGATCCAACAACTCACTTTATGAGTAAAAACATATATGTAAGATTTAGAATTTCTTAAAATTCTTGAGTTCCTTTCCTTTCAAACGGAAATAAAGTTCAATAAAGTTTAAATTTAAATAACAATTTTATTATTTTAATAATTCCAGTGGTAATAAAATTTCAAAAACTCTAAGCTAGTAATAGTCAACCCATTTCATTCCGCTAGAGTCTCTCTGGACCCCATTAATTGTGAAGCTAGCCAGCACATCATGTCTGCTTTTATCACCTTGGTTCTATAATTGACCACCAAGCCATCAATTTCCTATTTTTCAGAAACCTTGAAAAATGATTGGGGTCAGACTATTCCAAATTGGTCATTGGCCACATGAAATCCTCTCTACCACAAATAGTATTCTACTCTTGTTCCAATTAATTTTATCCACTACAGTCTCTCTGGACCCCATTAATTGTGAAGCTAGCCAGCACATCATGTCTGCTTTTATCAGCTTTGTTCTATAATTGACCACCAAGCCATCAATTTCCTATTTCTCAGAAACCTTGAAAAATGATTGGGGTCAGACTATTCCAAGTTGGTCATTGGCCACATGAAATCCTCTCTACCACAAATAGTACTCTACTGTTGTTCTAATTAATTTTATCCACACAAATATGTGGATGATATACAACTGATAAGAACTGATCTGCAATCATTTTTTCTTTGTTAGGACCTGATTGAGCAATACGTCACAACATCTGATACGATTGCAGAGTGATACCATGCCCATTTTCCACCATTTTTGGTGCTCCACTTTGCTCTGTTACGACCTGGCTTAGTTCATGATACTGTTCGAGACACTCTCTTACAATCCAAGTTACTGTATGCCATTTTTATCATATTGTTTTATTAATCTATGTAGTTTAACTAAATACTTTTTTTGTTTTATAATCTTTTTAATTAGACAGTTGTTTAATACAAAATACAAGATACAGTT
>JANIPN010000217.1:5214648-5227126 GCA_027478595.1 Erythroxylum anguifugum | reverse complement strand
CCTCTGACAGCTGTTCAGAATCTGAAACGTATCGTCCTTATAACCGTTGTGCAGCTGTCCCGTACGTCCCTTCAACTATTCGCGCCACTCCGAATTTCGATTAACCCCGATTTATCTCCCCTCAGATCATGCCACGTGTCCGGGCATAGCTCGGATTTTCTCCACGCGTCGACCTCTGGCTGGATCGCAATTCGAACATTTCCCTATAAATCTCCAGGGTCGACAGACGGTTTGGTTTTCTTCACGCTCGTTTCATTCTTACTTTCGTCTTCCTTTCCTTTGCTCTTTCTTATTCTCAGTTTTCGGAAGTTTTCTTCGGCGTTGCAGAAATTTTCGATTTCTTACCACTAAATAGGTACGTCCCTTTCCTTCATTTTTCTCTTCTAAATTTCCTCTTAGTGAGCATGTCGTCCATCGGTTATCGGAGTGGGATTTCTTCAAGTGATAATGTTGGCGAGAGGTCGCCGAAAGTTATGGCTGAGGCGACGGCGATGCCGAGGTTGAGAGATGTTGAAGAAATTATGACAAGAGAGCGGAAAGACGGGCTGGTGGTAAGGGAACTGCCTAAAGGCAAATCGAGGATGTCCGCGGCGGAGTTGAGTCGGTCGATTCTTAGGAATAGTATCCCTCGGGACAGGAAGCCTAGGTTGGCTTCGGGGAATGAAGGAATCGACAGCAGCACAGGTGGGTGGTTCGCCGTCTCGGAGCATTTCTTCTTGGCCGGCGGCTTGAGGCTACTGTACGTGCCGATCGTGGACGAAGTGTGCGCCGACTATCAATTAAGACCAAGTCAGATTCCTTCAAATGGATGGAGGTTCATCAATGGACTTGCCTTGCTGTGCCACCAATTCGGCTATCTGCCTTCGGTCAACATCTTGCAGCATTTCTTGAGAATGGGTCAACATCAACGCAACAAAACCCCTTGGTCCTGGGTTCGAGCGGCGGCAAAGCCCTCCAGCGCACCTACAAGAGACAACACCAATGATTTAAGCAGATCCATAAGCGGGGGCCACTCCCCTGTGAGCTTCGGAACCCACCCAAACCACAGTCCTTACTCCATATTGTCCTAACCTGAGTTCAAAAAGTGGACAAATACCATACCATTGAGGTTTGAATTCTGAAATATTATTTTTGTACTGGTGCAAGGCACTAGGCAGTGATGACAGAGGAGGCATGAGCTTTCACCTTATGCAGAACATCAAAAGAAGGGCTTAGACAGAACAATTATGACTATGAAGAGAGCTGAACTGGCCCTGCTGACAAACACCTACGTTTCAGCAGCATCGTCGAATGATTTTGTATTCGTTTTGCAGTTAAGTTTGTTGATTTGATAAGCAATAGCAATGAGTCGAATTGAGTTTGAACATCCTAAGCCCCAAGTCCAAGCCTAAAAAAGTTGTGTTCGAGCAAAAGTAAGCATATCTTAATCTATTGACTTTGAGTTGAGTTACTAAAATAATATTCACTGCATTATAAAGTTGTTAAAATAATATTCATCGCATCTTAAAAGCGATAACCGAGATAATGTTAAGAGTTGATTTAAACCTTTTGTGAAACGTTAAGTTAAAAATTAATTTTTTAACAAGTGTTTTAAAAAAATATTTTTAAAATCAAATTAGTATATGGTAAGTCCAAATTACTAATTGTGACATGACATAGGCTAAATTTATTACTCATATACTAAAAGTTGCTAAAAACTTAATTTAGTTAAGATTTAGATGCTATTAGTATTGTTTTAAAGACGTTAAGATGTAACATGATATCAGGGATGGATGTACATTGGGAGTACTTGCCTCGCTTTGTTAAAAAATTTCATATAAAAATATTATTATTTTAAGTTTTAATCCTATAAAAAAAATTATTATTATTTTGCCCGCCTCTACTGCCCTAAAAAATTTATATAAAAATATTATTATTTTAAGTTTTGATCTCATAAAAAAATTTATTATTATTTTGCCTCCACTCAAAATATTATTATTTTGTCTCAACTAAAAAAATTTCTAGATTTGTACAAGTATCGTAGATAATGACAGAGACTAATTTAGACTTTTTAAAAAACTTTAGGTTACAATTTAATTTGTATATTTTACTTAAACAAAAATTTCATGTTTCACATAAAGTCAACATAACAGTTTCATTACTGTATAGATATTGGAAAAAGTTCAACACATTCAAATTCAGATAGTCCGCATTGTCTTTGTATTACACTAAATTTTAAACTTAATTAAGCATAGTTAAATCAAAACAAATCCTATTATTCTACCAATTTAAAAACTATTATTGCTGTATATGCCAACTGCTATGATCATTCCTAGTCAAAATCATCAGGCGAAAGAGAGAGGAAGTTGTCTTTTGGTCAAAATTTCAGACCAAGAACATCACAATTCCAATCCAAATGGTGTATTTTATAAAATTATCAACTTGGAGAATACACTCTCTTACCAACTAGAATATAATATCAAAAGTTGGTATTGGTCACCCTTTCATCATTTCTAAATTGTTCGGGGATGATTGTGAGGTCCAGAGAGAGTGCTTCTTATCTTTCTTAGGTCAAATATGCATTTCGCACCTTAATATTTATGTAAAGCACTATATCTTAAAGTTATTAAAATGATATTCTTTACATTTCGACTCTTTTTATGTATATAACAATATTATAGAACATATTTATATTTATTATAAATATATTATTATAAATAGATTATGATTATTATAAATATATATAAATATAATAAATATAACTAGATGCAAATGTGATTAACAAATACAACATAACGCAATAAAAGTTTCATTGATTTGAAAGATTTAGAGAGATCCAGTAATACGAAGTATTACCCTTAATTAATAGAGAGATTGTTTTCAATATATTTACATAAAAAATATAAATATATGCATATACATATTAAAATAATAATAGTTAAAATAAAATAAGAAAAATAAAAGTAGACATAAAGGATGATGATGATGATCATGATAATAATGATGATGATCATAAATACATATAAATAAAAATATATAATAAAAAATATAAAAATATATAGAACAAGGTCAAGAGTAAAATAAATAAATAAATACACAAATAAGAAAGAAAACAAGCAGGCCATTATAAGCAAATATTTAGGTTAAAAGTGATTTAAAAAATTATTAAGTAGCAATTGTACCTTTACTTAAATTTTAAAAAATTATTTTTAAAATTATGCCAAAATTTGATGAGTTCAAATTATTTAATTATTACATTAAGTTGACAATCTAATTATTAAAAACTGAGATAAATCTAACTTTATTACAATTTAAGATGCTACTACTGGGATCGTGATAGGATAAATAATGACAAACACATATTTAGAATTTTTGAGAAACTTATGGTATGATTACTTTAATCCTTGTTTTAGAGATTTACCAAGTTTTGTCAAGGTCAAGTTTGGTGTTGGTGACTCCAATTCATCATTGTTGCTTCCACCAAAAGCTTACATATATCTATCTATCACCAACCGAACATGCACTAATTGGATTCCATCATAATCAAAGTTGGACCACCTTCCTCTACCAACCCCACTTCGTACCAAATTCACCATACCCTAGAAAATATTAAGAAAAAAACGGATATTATCTTACTTTCCAATCTAGTGATGATGACTGCCCATAGTAAAGAGCAATTCCTTTTTAGTTATTAGTTGACTTTTTAAGTATCTAGTTGCAAAACGTTTGGATTTTAGGAGAGGTTATTTGAAAAGGAATTGCTTAATTTGCACATAAAGGGGCTGAAACACTACTATTAGTGAGACAATGAACCTAATTAGCAGGAATTTGTTCTTGAAAGTTTGGATTTTCCCCTCATAATTTTGAGAAACAACTATTTGCCAAACTATAACTAGTGAATACTGACCAACAAATGAGATTAAAATCTTGAATTGAACGATTCGATTAGGGTCGATATTAAAATGTACTCCTTAAGGCTTCAAGTCAAATATGATAATTTTGTCAAATTCAAGTTTGAATTAAGTTAAATTTAGTTTAATTAATCAATTAAGTCAGAGTTTCAACTAATTTATCATAATTAATTGCATCGAAAATAATATAAAGTCTTAAACCAAACTCAAACCTTGTAAAACCAAGTTTGATTCATTGATTTGAAGTCATACCAAACTATCCTAAAGTGGGTTTGTTGATTATTAATCACCTTGATTGATTTCTAGATAACCTAATAATAATATAATTTCCGTGTTTTGTGTGGTTCATTTTGTTTAGAGAACTAAATAGTAAATATATTTTTGGTGTGTGTGTGTGTTGTGTGGTTCATTTTGTTCAATAGAAATTAGATTGTGCATTGCATGATGGAGCTCTCCACAAGAAGTCTTTGTCAAAGTGAACGTGGATGGCTATTTGATTGCAAGGGATCGGAATTGAAGAAGTGGGAATCCAATTTCTATCTACTTTATAATATATAACAACTCTTTGTCTTTTTTATTTACATGTATCATTTTATTATAAATAGGTATTTTATTGTATTTTATAACTCGTAATTATATTTTATATTGATATAAACATAATTAGGTGACTTACGGTGGTATTCATTTATGATCAATTGAGCATAATGAGTCGGGTCGAACTCGAGCCTAAGTAGATTTGAGAATTTATGTTCTAAAGTTGGATTAGACTTGGGCAATATGAAAGCTCTATCGGGCCTAATTAAACTCAAGATAGGTTTGATCAAAAGTATATTTTTAAAATTTTATTTTAACTAAAAATTTTCAAATTTTAAATCAAATCTAGTCTCGTAATCTAAATCGAACCCAACTTGAAGTATAAAATAAAAGAAAATTTAAATTCGACTTAAAATTTAATCAACTCGAACCAATTTGATTAATTTCGAGTCCGAATGCACAATTTTTATTATTCCTATTCAACAAGTTCCCCAATATCATAAAAATATTATTTTTATTATTTAATTTTCTTAATATTATCCTTACAGTAAATCTATGGGCTAGGAATAGAATTGTCTACCATCTCACCAACTTTTGATGCCTCTTCATACTTTGTTGAAAGTCTCACTTCACCAACCACCAACAACTCTTAAAAATCCAACCCCGCTTCCTCTCAGCCAATACCTGAAACCCACGCGCCGCCACTTTCCTCCGCCACTTTCGTCGGTCAACTGCCACCACCAACTAACAACTCGCCCCACCATTGCTTAGGTGGCACTCTATGATTGGTCAACTTGTGCTACAATTTCCAAAACTTAGACATCACCTTCTATTCACCAACTCCCTCTATTATCGACATCTATCGTCATCATATATATATCAACGCTAGTCCAGAGCCATTTCTTTGAGCTTCACGAAAGCTAAACCTTTTGAAACATCATCGTTCATGGCTCTTGTTCTAGTTCTAGCCTCTGTTTTCCTCCTCCTGTTAGCCCAAAAACTCTATCATAAGCTCCGGTTCAAGCTTCCCCCCGGTCCACGACCATGGCCAGTGGTGGGAAACCTCTACGACGTGAAGCCGGTGAGGTTCAGGTGCTACGCCGAGTGGGCCCAACAGTACGGTCCGATCATATCGGTTTGGTTCGGTTCGACCCTGAACGTGATAGTTTCAAACACAGAGTTGGCCAAGGAAGTGTTGAAGGAACATGATCAACAGTTGGCTGACAGGCACAGAAGCAGATCGGCGGCTAAGTTTAGCAGAGACGGTCAAGACCTTATATGGGCTGATTATGGACCTCACTATGTGAAGGTGAGGAAGGTGTGTACTCTCGAGCTTTTTACTCCAAAGAGACTGGAGGCCTTGAGACCTATCAGGGAAGATGAGGTCACCGCCATGGTTGAATCCATTTTCAACGATTGCACCAATCCTGGTATTGTTAAATTTCAACCTTAAAAGCTTTGTTCTTTCTTTGTTGGGTATGTCCTAATTACTTTATATAATTTGGTTTAGCATCATCTGGTATTAATTTCTATTTACTAACCATATGATGCTGACTAATAGTTTACATTTTAGTGATGTAAACTATTATATATACGATGGGTATTTCTTGATTTATATGGAGTCAACAAGATGAATATGTTTCTGAAACTCGGATGTTTGTGCAGAAAACCTTGGGAAGAGTGTATTGGTGAAGAAATACCTGGGAGCAGTAGCATTCAACAACATAACAAGGTTGGCGTTTGGGAAGCGATTTGTGAACTCAGAGGGAATAATGGACGAGCAAGGTCAGGAATTCAAGGCAATTGTAGCCAATGGACTAAAGCTTGGTGCATCACTGGCTATGGCAGAGCACATTCCATGGCTTCGCTGGATGTTCCCATTAGAGGAGGAGGCATTTGCCAAGCACGGAGCTCGTAGAGACAAGCTAACTAGAGCTATCATGGAAGAGCATACACTTGCTCGTAAGGAGAGTGGCGGTGCCAAGCAACATTTTGTTGATGCACTCCTCACTTTGCAGGAAAAGTATGATCTTAGTGAAGATACAATCATTGGACTCCTTTGGGTATGTATGAACAACTTGTTTGTTCATCTTCTGAATCTTCTTTTTCTTGTTCTTGGGTTGAGCTTGTTGTTTTTGGTTCAGGATATGATCACTGCAGGAATGGACACAACAGCAATTTCTGCAGAATGGGCAATGGCCGAGTTAATCAGGAACCCAAGAGTTCAACAAAAGGCTCAAGAGGAGCTAGACGGAGTCATCGGTTTCGAACGAGTCATGACCGAGGCTGACTTCTCAGCCCTCCCTTATCTCCAATGTGTAGCCAAAGAGTCATTGAGGCTGCACCCTCCAACCCCTCTTATGCTTCCTCACAGAGCCAATGCAAATGTTAAAGTTGGTGGCTATGACATACCTAAGGGATCAAACATTCATGTCAATGTCTGGGCTGTAGCTCGTGATCCGGCTGTCTGGAAGGACCCTTTGGAGTTCCGTCCAGAGCGGTTCCTTGAGGAGGACGTTGACATGAAAGGTCATGACTTCCGGCTGCTTCCATTTGGTGCTGGGAGGAGGGTGTGTCCTGGTGCACAACTTGGTATCAACTTGGTGACATCCATGTTAGGACACCTGCTACACCATTTCAGCTGGACACCTCCTGATGGTGTGAAGGCAGAGGAAATTGATATGTCAGAAAGTCCTGGCTTGGTCACTTACATGAAGACCTCTTTACAAGCAGTTGCCACTCCTCGCTTGCCTTCCGACTTGTACAAACGAATTGCTGCTGATATGTAATTTTTGGTATCTTGTTTGAACATATTCATAGGTTTTGGCTTGTCGATCTTAAAATACTAATCAAAGGGATTTGCTGGACAAAAGGGATGGCCAAATAAAACACTATGTAAGAACAGCCTTTGTATGTTTTTTACCAACAATTACTTGGTATGAGAGTCGTAATGCTTTTCCTGTTCTGTTTTCCCCTGCTTTTCCAGTTTCCTCAGTAAGCTTTCGAGAGTTTCCGATAAAAAGTCGATGCTAGAACGAAGTTAACAGATTATACCCACCAAACTCGAGCTTAAGCATTCAGTTCGATTAAGCTCGAACTTGACAATTTTTTTCAGATCCAATCACTCATGAGAAATCTAGAAGCCATAACTACGAGATCAACCAGCTTATCAAGAGAATTGACTTCTTCGATGTAATTATGGATTCATTAGAATCCATATGTATGTTGTGTATCCATCAATTTCAAAGCTCTATTGATTGCAATTACCAAAGATATTTCCCCCAAAATCAGTGAAGTCATATGCAATATCCTAGCTTACACAAGTTATATTCGTTTGCTGAATAAATGAAGAATGAATGAAATTTGATCAATAAGAGCCAAGCCAGTCCAATTTGAAAAAATGGGATATACATACAATATCTATAAAAAAATGTGAAATGAGGTAGAATATTGAAAGAAGTCAGGCACTTTATTCAGGAAGTGTGCGTTCGGGCAATCACATGTATTTACATATATGAATACTATAAAGGCCAAACCTTTTTCATTAATACTAGCAGAAACATTTTAGTTTCGACCTATGCCCTTACAGTAGCAGCCATTTATTTCTTTATGACATATTACAGCAACTAATTTTAGTAGAATTTTCCTTTCACGCTAGTGACTTTAGCCCTGAATTTCCCTTCTTTGATTCCTGTCCTCGCTTTCAGAAGCTGATCAAATTTGGCATATTTATCAGTGACCTGCATCCAGGAATGGGCGATCATTAGAAACATCTCATGAAGTTTTATAACGCAAAACGTATCAAGAAAAGAAATTGAACTATTAGCCTTAAGATAAGAAAGCAGGGACACCAAAAATAAGCCAACATTTTTCTTTAGCTGTAAAGATCTCTAATAGTTCAAATGGGGGCAATGAGTTTAACCATTGCTGGATAGACTTAGTAGAATGCATAGCAGATTTGTTGAACATTGGGATTGTTCCTGACACTGCTACCCATCCTGGTCCAAGGCCATCTCATTTACAGAATAGGCCTTTATTATTGTTTTTGCCTAAACCACTAGCTGCTTTATAGCTTCTGGCAGTATTTTACCAATATGTCTACAGTTGAGAAGTAATTTCAAACTTTTGAATTCAGGAATGACAGCAACATTCTTCTGTTGGGGCAAAAGTGCTCTTTTGCGAAGTATGTTCAGTTGTTTAGCACAAAATTAAAACAGATGGAGTCCAGGAAAAGTCTGTTCACATATGGCAAATTTGGCAAAAGTAAAATTGAGTAATAGCCTTGAAGCAATGATTAAATATTTGACATGTAATCATCAACACTCATCCAACGTTCAACATAAGTAATTGGAGCAGAAAAGATCAAGATAAATAACTCTCCGAATATGAAAATCTTTAAGCAGCTGTCATTTGAGAAGTTTCTGTTGACATGATAACAGTTATTTACATGGAAAATGTCTAATCATAATCAACATCAACATCTAAGTCAATTAGATCTGCATTGACTTGGTTCATTACCTGGTTTGCTACCAAGGCCGCCGGAAGAAGACACAGAGCCACCTTTAGCAAGTTTAAACTCTTGCAGCTGCTTGAAGTTCATCCATGGCTTAACCCAGACTTTAGCTTCATAAACCACCTTCTTACCAGCATCAACCGCTTCTAGAGTAAGATGGTATAGCTTACCAGCAACTACCTGCTCTTGAGCCTTCAACACCCTCACAAACTCAAGAAGAGCGTTCTGTGTAAAGTCCAAGATGAGCATAAATAAGAAGAAAGATATTAAACCAGGAAGAAGCATTGAGATAATTAAATTTCGAGAAAAACTAATAAGTTGCCAATTTCATGTCCTTATTTCTCAATCCACTGCAACAGCCAAAAAGTCAAACTATAACTGGACATTATTAAGGACCCCTGAAAAGGCAAACAAACACTTCTGTTTAATGATCAGTGCCCAATTTCAAGAGTCGTTTACATGCACAAATCACACATGTAGAATAGACAAAAGAGAAAATTTTAAGGCTGAAGCTTTTATTTTAAAAGAAAAGTAAAACAAAGTGATAGCTCTAGGAATCACTCCCAATCTATGAATCACTCTTATCGAAAATATCCTTAAAAGAATGAGCAAGACGTACCCTAGAACTGATTCCTAGAACTATCTCTTTACATTGCTTTCTTTTTTTTAATTCCAGCCCTTGTTCTGAAATTCCATAAGCATATAAATTTTCTTCTGACATCCTACATCAGTTTCATTAACTCATCCTGCTGTTTATCGGTAAATAATCCTCTGGCAACCCTTCCATTTCATGTAGAATGCATAGGTTGCTGGAATTTACGAATAAGGAATCATTCAAATATAACTAGATATAAGTCTACTTTGATTGCTTCTAATAGAAATCAAACCCTAGAAGAAGCGATTCCTAGACATATTTCTTTGTTTTACTTCATTTTATAAAATTGCAGCATATACATTCTCTACTGTTCGTCCTACATTAGTCGGATTAACTCATCCTGCTGTTGATAACCAAACAAGTAATAATCCTCTATGCCCCCTTTCACTCCAAGTAGAATGTATAGGATGCTGGAATTTCCAAATTATGAACTATTCCCCTATAAACTAATTATTATGATTTTGAAATCAAACTCTGATTCTAAAGAGATCAACTCTACTTTAAACGCTCCTAATTGAAAGCTTTCTCTTTTAGTGCCAAATTAGAAAGCTTCACGAGTAATTAAGAGTCTGAAGCGAATCAATCAACAGACATTAGCAAAACTACAAAAGGTTAAAACTTTGAATCAAAACATTAAAAATTCCAGGTTAAAGAATGAAAAAGAAAAGTACTAAGAGTAAAGATCCACAATATTTACTCAACGAAGATAATCACTACCAAAACACTAAATCCCAAAAACCCACACCATAACCACGCGGAGTATCAACAACAAGGTGAGAAACACTGAAAGCAACATCATATCAACCAGGGAACAAAACCCTGAACCAAAACAACGAGATGTGAAAGACCTGTTCTTTGTTGTGCTCTTGGACAGCGAAACGAGCGAGGCTTTCAATCTCAGCGCTGTTTTGAGAACCGTGGCAATCGCGAAGCCCGCCAAGTTTCATCCTTATGAGAGAATCTTCTTTGCAGAGACCCAATTCAGAATACCCAAAAAGCAAAAGCAAGACAACCAAGATTGTTGCAGACAACCTCTTCATCTCCTTCGATTTGGGTCTTTAGCACCTATGAGATTCGTATCTATGACTTATTCTTCCTCTCTTTTTGTTGTATGTGCTTTGACGAAACTTTGTCGTTAAGAAATGGCGAGTTTAATCTTATTTTAATACAATGATTATTGATAAAATAATAACAATTAAAAAAAGTGATATTCTTAAAAAAAATTGATATTTATATAAAATCAACAAATTCAATTTATGAAACAATTTAGGGAAATTGAAGAGATCGATTTATAATCATTAATGTAATCTAAAATTATTAAATTTAAATCAAATCAATTTTTAATTTGAGATTTAGTCTTAATTAAATATGAAATATTTCATTATTAACTTTACTCAATTTATTTAATAAAATATACAGATTTTTTAATTTAAAAAATTCCTTTCTTTTATAATTTTTATTAAAATTAAAAATAAAATACATATAGAATTTATAAAAACAATAACCACCTAGTAAAATTTTGGCAGTTTGAGGTAACATTGATATAAAATATAAATCAAATAAATATTGTCAACTTAATTTTTAAATATATTTTTAAATTATTGTGATTATTTAAATTATAATTTAAGTTAATTTAAAATTAAAATTAAAATTTATTAATAATATTTGATTTATTTATTAATTTTACTTATATTTTTCTATTATTTTAAAAATAAGTAATAGTAATAAATTACTTTAAACAATTATCTAATTGTTTGAAAAATCATAAATTTCACAAACAATATTATGCGAAAAAAAAAGACAATCTCAACGTAATCAAGCTTGGGCTAAAACCGACGTCGTATAGGCTTGTATAAATTATTCTCAAATCTTACTCTTCTTCACTTCTCTTCTTTGTCTGTCGCTGGTAAAGGAATAGAACAAACATAATCATGTCATCGTCGGCGATGGTACTCGATCCCAAACCCTCACCGGAACTCCCACCATCGATTTCGGCAACAAAATCCGACCTTTCCGACTTGTCCACCACAGACGAGGAGGACCTCTATAGCCGCCTCAAGTCTCTCCAACGGCAGCTCGAGTTCATCGACATCCAAGAAGAGTACATCAAAGACGAACAGAAGAATCTCAAGCGAGAACTTCTTCGCGCCCAAGAAGAGGTCAAGCGGATCCAATCGGTGCCTCTCGTCATTGGCCAGTTCATGGAGATGGTGGATCAAAACAACGGGATTGTGGGTTCTACAACGGGATCAAACTACTATGTTCGGATTCTTAGTACGATTAATAGAGAGTTGTTGAAGCCCTCGGCCTCGGTGGCGCTTCACCGCCATTCTAATGCCCTTGTCGATGTTCTGCCCCCGGAGGCTGATTCGAGTATTTCGCTCCTTAGTCAGTCGGAGAAGCCTGATGTCACTTATAATGTAAGTCGAATTTGTTGAATTAGGTTTTATTTGGTTAATTGGATGTATTAGGGTGTAGATTGAAATGGGTAGGGTTTGGAAAATTAAATTGTGGTTAGAAGTTAGAACTAGGTGAAAAATTCAAGCTTGAAGCTGAATTTCTTTTCTTAGGGTTCTCTAATTGTCGAATTAGGGATTTAATTTAGGTTGAATCAGAATAGGGAAATTGAATTGTGGTTCAAGATTTGTGCTAGGAAAAAAAAAATAGTTCTGGCAGAGAAACTATAGGATAATTTACGCCTAAATTTGAGTAAAAATTCAAGCTGGATATTTTACGTGTTTCCTGCCCTTGTTTTCAAATTCATGTTTTGAGCGAGTACTACAAGGACTTATTGATTTGGAAACTTAGTTTGATTCAATTTTCCTACGGTTGTTTTAGGATATTGGAGGATGTGACATTCAGAAACAGGAAATCCGTGAGGCAGTT
>JANIPN010000217.1:5121051-5137630 GCA_027478595.1 Erythroxylum anguifugum | reverse complement strand
ATCATATGTAAATTATTTACTCACATGCCTGACAGAAAATTTGATGCCTAAAAGTACGTTTTGAACTAACAGCATAATTTTCCGAAATCGATATTATCAATCGACAAAAGGTGTAGTCCTCGCGGTTTGCGTTCCACGTGAAACTACAGCAAATTACTATGAATATTAATAGAGGAATCCCAAGCTATAATTTAATCAAGTAATAATGTCACTAATCAAGTAATAATGTCACTAATCATTACTACCGCTACTAATGATAATAATAATAATAATAATAAATCAAAAGTGAAATTAAGTAAGAATTTTCAGTTATTATTTGTTATGTTTTAAAAACCGAATCGAAAATTAAACGGGTAAAACAAGAGATAAAGTTTAAAAGATTCAATAGGTATTAGACCGTTATAAAATTGGTTAAAGTTTAAATAAATTTAAAGAATTTAAAAATGCGTAAATTACTTAACAAAAAATAAAAATTTAATACAATTAAATGAAACTAATCAATTTATAAAAATTAATTAGTTTGCAAAAACTGAGTGATTTTTAATAACAAAGATTATTAAACTAAATCGAACAGAAAAATTAAAAACTGGACCGAGAAATTGACCAATTCAAGATTTTTACTGTAAAACTGACCAAACTCGTTCAGTTTTTAAAACATTGGGTTTTTTGAATTAAATTGGTTTATTTTTGTTGATTTATTAAAAAAATTATTCAAATTATATGATTAACAAATTATTATGTATATTCAACAAATTATTTAACATACAATTAAAAGATAAATGACTACAAATTTTATGAAAATAAAAAACAATTAACCTAAAACATTGTCAATGTAAATTAGGGGTGACAATTGAGCTTAAACTCTGGGGTTTTCAATTGGGTGTGAGACTAGACAGTCCAAACCTGACCTAATTATAAAATGACATCATTTTATATTTTATTTTAAACCCCTAACGTAAATCGCAATTTTTAAAGATCATTCACTAGAAAAAAATAATAACATGCAAAATATGTTTAAAATGCATAATATATTTGAAATTTATAGCTGAACTGTCCCACATCTGAAACAGAGACAATATGAGTAGTTTGTATTTAAAAAGTATGCATAATTCAAATATTTTTAAGATTTTAAATAAAAATTCAACCTAATTTGATTTAGAATCAATAAATTAAATTTAAATTAATCAAAATTTAGGTTAAGTTTAAATTTTAAACATCGATTCGAATGATTTAAAAATTTTATTTTATATAATATTATTTAAATTTAATTTGTAAAAATAATTACATACGAGCTTCAAATCAAGTATAAATTGTTTCTCATAAATTAAGTAGGTCAAATCAAGCCAAACTTGGCTTATAAAATTTTGCACTTAACAATAAATAATAAAATTTACAATCATTGTTCTTCAATACTTCTTCCAATATGCATCAAATAACTTATTAAATGTATATAATATTTATATATAACATTTAGAAAATATGCAAGCTTTAGGTTCAAATTAAAATCTTCTCATCTATCTTAGTTTTTCATATTAAATTTCTACATATTTCATTATCCTAAGGTAAATAAGAACATTTCTTATCTTTATACGACCAATGGTAGCAAATTCGACCCAATTCGATTTAGAATCAACAAATTAAATTCAAATTAATTAAATTTTAAGTTAAATTTAAAATTTAAATTTAAAGTATCGATTCGAATGGCTTAAAAAATTTTCTTTATATAATATTATTTAAATTTAAATTTTTAAATAATTACTTGCAAGTTTTAAATCAAGTATAAATTGTTTCTTATAAATTAAGTAGGTCAAATCAAGCCAAACTCGACTTGTAAAATTTTGTACTTGATAATAAATAATAAAGTTTACGATCATTTTTCTTCAATACTTCTTCCAATATGCATCAAATAATTCAATAAATGTATATAATTTAACGAATTAATAATTTAAAGTTAAATAATAGTTATATCTCGTTTATGGTCGTAAGTTACTCGAATCTTTTATTTTTTAAATAAAAACTCTTTAAGGAACAAATAAGTAAAGATAGCAACTTTAGGTAAGCTTAATTCAACTTAACTCAAAGGTAATAAGTAAAATTTATGTTAAGCTAATTTTTACTGACCGATTTAACTTAATTTAAAGTTAACGAATCAGAATTGAGCTTTAGGAATCATAGTAAGGTGCTACCAAAGTACCAATGTACCCCACATGAACTTCAACATTTCACTTTTACGTTCGAAAGATAATAACTGCGGCAACATTCGGTGATAATTTCTCTGGAATGCAGAAAATCGAAGCCTCATGTGTCTTCCTTCCCTGTCACTCCATGACTTTGCATTGCTGTGACAAAAGTATCATAATAACCAAAACCTAACTATGGTTAGTTAAGTTCAAAGCATGTCCCATATGGCCATGAAGTAGCAAACTAACAAACTTAGTTCAGTATTGTCTTTGCTTTAAACTGTGGTTGACGCGTGTCTCTTACTCTTACGACGCGGTTTCTTCGTCTCTTCACCGTACCTATTTAACTTCTCCTCCACTCCTTATTCCTTCCTTGCTCTCCCGATACGATCAGACTCCATAGCCGACCTTACTGGTTAGACGTCATTTCTTTACAAAGTTCTGATCTTTTCACTTCCCCTTTTCTTGCTTTGCTTTCCTGTTTCTTAATCTGAACTCTGTTTCTGTTCTACTCATGTGTAGATATTGTCTTGAAACCAAACTCGTTTCGTCTTGACAAGCTGTTTTTCTGCTCTGTCATTTCATTTTCACGAGCATGACTTCGTCGGAGAACTTGGCGAGTGTTGAGCCTTGGATGAGCTCTAGACCCGCCTTCCCTGATTCGTTGATGTTAGAGAATTATGTTCGCGACGCCCAGACTATTACTAAGGCTCTTCAAAAGTCTCTTTACGGCAATTCTACAAACGTCTACTCTTCTTCTGCTTCCGTCCAGCAGAACACGACGAACCCGAATGTGTCCACCGTTTCTGGCTCCGACCCAGATAAGGCAACGAGTAGGCAGCGGACCTTGGTCGCCGGGAGGATCTCGAAACGGAAGTCTCGCGCGTTGAAACGTTCGCAGACGACTTTCATCCCGGTGGATCCGGAGAACTTCCGGCAGATGGTGCAACAGGTGACGGGAGTTGGGTTCGGGAATTCTCAGATGCCCATGGTGCCGGTTTTGAAGCCGGAACCGCTAAGACCCGGTGAACGGTTGAAGGGGTGCGGCGGCGGCGCGGCGGTGATGGGGTACTTGCCTACTCTAGACACGTCAGCGTTTTTGCTGGACCACCATCAGCAACCGATGGTTAAGGGATCAACAACCGGTTCAGGGATTGGACCGGTGGTTGGGTCCGGTTCGGTGTTGGCTGATGTTGGTGGGTCATGGTCTGGGTCTAGGTCTGGTTTAGATTTCGATATTTCCTCTAACTTTTAAAAATATTTGTCTTAGCTAATTATAAAATATGTTCTCTATTTTCATATTAACTTATTTAGTGGAGAATTTATGTTAATATTTTTATAAGGCTTAATTTGGTTTTTTCTTGTTTAATGTCATTCTATTTTATACATTTATTTGGACTTCTTGAAATTAAATTAATTAAATTATATATTAAATTTAAATTACCATATCTTTTTAAAACCTAATTTAAAATTTTGAATCTTATAAAAGTTTGATTAATTTTAACTTAAAAATGTAACTATATTAAACTCAATTTTAAGTTCAAATTAAATTTTATTTTTTAAAAATATTAAAATTAACTTCAAACTCTATCGAGTAAATCTACCCTTTTTAGTTATTTATAGTGAAAATTGATATTTGGTTCTTTTAGATGAATTAAAACACGGGTATTTAAAAATAGTCTCTTTATTAATTAAAAATAAGACTGCACAATATTAAAATTTCTTAAATCTTGCATATCAGCGAAATTTTTATCAGACATTTTTATTATAGCTTATTACACCTTGATATTATCAGTATTGTTGATTAGCAAGAAAATTAATTGATTTTGTGTCCTTTTTTAATAATCATGCAATTATTATTTTAATTCCACATTAAATAAATTCTTATATATATAATAATTATAAATATCCCATTTGAATAAATTATTTGATAATTTGAAGATTGTCATTTGTTTCACTTGACAATTAAAAAAAAGGTGTTATTTAAATGCAAATGCTTACTCAAGTCAAAAAGCTTACTCCAAATAAATGGTCGTAATGGTGTTAGGTACTAAGCATCCAAAGGCTTACATGGACTTGTGACTTACTTCATTTTGTTATTATCTCAAGTCTCCATCAATACTATTCTAAAATGCTGAGCTTGATTAACTTGGTCCTACCCATGTAGTACTGCGAGATAAGTGGTGTTAATTTGGCGGTGTCACACTCACTATAATAATAAAAATGCATCCTTTAATATATCAAATAATAAGAAGTCCAACGAATTTGAATTTTTCTCTACATATATAACAATTTATTGTTTGGTACTCCTAATTCAATGATGATGAAATGATTTGAATCAAATTTAAAATTAGGTCAATTTTAAGTTGAAAATTATAACGATGTTTTATTTATTTATTTATCAAATAAAAAATATCAATTTGTTTAAATCGACTAAATATAACCATCAAATCGTCCCAAAGGGATAGTTGAGTTGATGAAGGGAAGGGATATAGCGTCAAAAGATTTTGTGTTCGATTCCTCCTATCTATGCTTTCTCGATCGAGCCTATTATATTGATTGACGTGATTTGCAAGTTATTATGTCAATCTAGAGGTTATTTTAGTGCGCATCTAAAGAGTAATGACTATGAATTCTTTGGTTTCCAAAAAGAAAAAGAACCAATAAATCCTTTTAATTTTTGGATGAATCTAACCAAAATTTCCTGATTGTTACTCTATATTTTTCAACTTTATCATATAGAACAAACTAGTCATTTTCTGACATGGTTGTTCTTCTTTTGGGAGCACTTAGATCTAAGAATTTGATCAAGGAAAAGTCACATCACTAGTCTTCAATCATGTAGTCTTCTTTTGTAAGAATGTTGTGTAGATAAGTTTCCCCTTTAAAGCTTTTTCAATTTTCTCTTCTACAAGACTCCATGTAGACAATGGGAAATAATAAAACAGAGATTAACTAGTTCCTTAAATTTTATTTAAAAGTAAGAGTTGGAATAATCTTTTATTCTAATGATTAAGATGCCCTCCAAAAGATGAAACAAGCTCAACTATTTTGTTTACAAAAAAAAAGAATCTTTTAGGACAAGCATGACCTAATCCATAACTTAAAAAGCATTTTGAGAATTATTTTTCAATGCAAGGGTTGCCCGTTCTATCTCAACTTGAGTCGATTGAATTTCAGGTTGAGATCAACTTTCTTTTTATTTTTTTTGAATTTTTTGTTATGTTAGAGTTTAAATTATTCAATTTAATTTAAAATTTAGATATTTAAATAAAAATGTCATTTTTAAAAATAAAAATATTTAATTAAGTTTGGTCTAAACTCAATAATATTTCTGAGTTGCTCAAACCTAATTGAGTAAGGCTAAAAGTTTCAAATTGGGCTACAAAATTTTGTGTGACCTCAAATTAGTCTGACCCATTATCACCCAAATTTATGTAGTTGTCTACTCTTATTATGTTTTATTATGTTCTTTGAAAATTTTATTTTCCACTTAAACGATATGAAATCAGATTCTTCAATTTTCTCATTTTAAAGATTAAAAAATAACGATTTATAACAGAAAGATATGAAATAGTTAAATACATATCAGTGAGAAAATAATGAATTTCAAAACAAAAATTTGAAACTAAAATAAATTATAAATTTAATTTACCTAATTTTTGTTTCATGTAAGTTATGGGAATAGTTTTATAGTCAATTTTGAGAACAAAAAATGAAACTAATTGATAGATGCAAGCATGCATTTGTATTTTCACTTGTGTACCTAATGAATTGCCATTTGATTCTCCATCAAATATTTTTCATGCAGCGACGAATCTAAGATTTTAGTCTTGGAGGAGCTGGCGCCTGTATATATGTATATATTCTGAAAAATTTTTAGTCGGGAGGGGGGGCTGGCGCCTATATATATATATATATATTCTGAAAACTTTTTAGTCTTGAGGGAGCTATAGCCCCTGCCAGCTCCCCTCTGGATCCGTCCTATTTTCATGGACTTGCAATAATTTATAAAATAAATGTAAATCAAATTAGGAGTGCAGAAAATCAAGAATGGAGACAAAGCTCTACTAACTGACTGTGACTTTGCCTCTACCTCCTATTCCTCACCCGCCCATGTATTACTGTCAATTTCAAGCTCGTCACGAGGCTGCTCAAAAGATAATTATCATCCTCGTCCACTTCAAATAAAGTCCGGCTCAAGCGTGAGATTTGTAGAGATCTAATAATACATATTTTTATTTTTAATTAATAAAGAGGTTGTTTTTAATAAATTTAGATATAACATGTCATGAAGATAATGCTTAAAAAATGATTAAGTGAGTTAATATTGCTTATATATTATTATTTTTTAAGTGTAGGTAATTAATTATTTCCAATTAGTGATTTTTAAATTATTATTCTTTTTTTTACCCAAATTAGCAGCATTTAGGTTTTCTTTGAATTTGTAAGTTTTCTTTGAATTTAATTAAGTTATTTTGTAGGTTTTCTTGAATTTGATTAATTTATTTAATTTTCTAATACCTGTGGTTGCTCCACAACTCTCATATTCCAAAGTATGCATTTCAATATTTTAATTTATTTTGCATTAGACCAAATTAAATAAAACATAGTTCATATATTATTCTTTTTTATTTTATCATATTACTAAAGTTAGTTTACCAAAATTTTATTTTATTTCAATCTAATCAGAATTTAAATTAAAATAACATCAATATTCTTTTTATTATATAATTAAAATGATTTCACTAATTTTTATTTAATAAGATTTAAATTTAAAATAACATTATTTAATCGTCATTTTGATATATTAATCATTTAGAAAAAAGTCTCTTTGCTAATTAGGAGTAAGGTTGTATACTATTTGATCTTTCTAAACTTCGCGTATCAGTAAGATTTTTTACTAAGTTTTGTTATTGTTTTTTTTTGGATTTGAGGAAATCTCATAAGTGGGCTAAGCAGGCACACCTCTTCGATGGCTCAACTAGCACACCACCCCACAGGGTGGCCAAGCGGGCGCACCTTATCATCGAGGACTCAACTAGTTCTCCATCTACAGGTAAAACTCTGACTGCTCCAGGCTCTTACAAGAGGAACTAGCACGGAATTGAACCTGAGACCTAACCGAAGCTAAGTCTCGCTCTTAACCATCGAGCCACACCCCTTGAAGGTAGTTTTATTATTGTTGTTGTTATTATTTTGATATATTAACCGCACTGATTAAGATCATTTTAAATTGTTTGAAATTTGGTCAATTCAAATAGATTAGGATTGATTTAAAAACCCTAATTATAGAGATGCATAGGATAGTAAGGGAGGAAAGGAAGCCTGGACGAGTTAGTACCTATTTCAATTAATTGAAAGGTATCTAATAAGAATGGAATCTAAATGTTGACTTTTGTATGTCTCTTTCATCAGATTTGCAGATCTGTTCTTACCCTCCTTTAATGCATTTCTTTTTCACATTTGCTGTATTGTGTTATTACCTTAGTAATTTTAATTTAATATTAATAGCTGGTTGGTCTTGTAAGTGAGGTCATGCTTACGTTAGCATTTCATC
The DNA here is from genome assembly GCA_027478595.1 of Erythroxylum anguifugum. Classification (NCBI taxonomy): domain Eukaryota; kingdom Viridiplantae; phylum Streptophyta; class Magnoliopsida; order Malpighiales; family Erythroxylaceae; genus Erythroxylum; species Erythroxylum anguifugum. The sequence continues at coordinate 5,129,890 of JANIPN010000217.1, read as the reverse complement.
ATTTACTTTATTTTTTTGTAAAATTAGACCAGTAAAAATTTTAAGCCGGTCAATTTTTCGATTTGATTTATTTTATTAACTTCCTTGTTATTAAAAATCATTTAGTTTTTTTATAAATTAATGGGTTTTCATAATAAAATATAGAACAATTATTTTATTTCATTTAGTAGTATTCTTTTTAAATTAAATTTCAACTTTTTCAATACGTGAGGATATTTTCTTTCTTTAATCTTATTTTAAAATTTATTTTTAATCTTTATTATATATTAATTTTATGATAATTTAATACCGATTGAAATTTTAAACATTTTATCTAATCGGTTTAACTTTTGATTTTGTTTTTAAAACATTAGTTTTATTTTAATTTCTTATTAAATATTTTTTAAATATTATTATAAATAAATTTGGAGATGGTGGGGTATTCCAAATATTACATAACTAGTAGATTATTATCAATTTATGGTGTGTTGTGATGATAATTCATTAGCTATATCCTTTTAAAAAGAAGAGGGAAAATAAAATTGAAATTGAGAAAATTTTACCTAATTTTATATTCTTTTTTTAATTACAATTAATCACAAATCAAGCTAAGAGTAAATGTTGATACATTTCTTTTTTAGTTTCTATTTATCATTAACTAACAATATCTAGTCGGACTTGAATCAATATATTCATATAAAAAAGGAAATAAAATAAAATTACTTGTTTCAAATTGAAGAAATGACTGAATATGAACTGATCAATTCATTAAAAAACAATCAAATACAAAAAATTCATACTCTTCCTAAAGGTTTGGAGAAAGTTGCAATCAATAGGATTTTTCTAACTCTCCCTTCTTGAAAAGAAGAACGTGAAATTCTTTTTTCCTTTCTAGATAATCAAACACGAGTTTCTCTTCGAGTGGATTCCTCCTTTTAGTCCTTGACCTACTGGATTCCTCCTTTTAGTCCTTGACCTACGTGATATTAGCAGCCATTTTCAGCTGTTATTTTCCTCCCAAGGGCAGATTTTTGCGCATTACTCACCCGTTTGTCACTGACAACACCATTTATTGTTCGACTTACATTAATTTCAATTTATCATTAACCTAACTTTTATTAAGACTATTACCATTTATATTGTCCTAATTAGGATGTGATTTCATAATTAATGAACCCAATTACGTGCCTAAAAATATGATCAAACAAATATGGTTTAGATTTGGTAAGAAAATGATAATCAAACAATAATTAGACATCCATACCAATAGTTCAAAGCATGAAAATGTTCAAAGCATGAAAATGATACTTTGGAAGATAGACCAATAAATAGAAATAGTAACAAGATTTGATTAAGCTAAACTCGAATCTTATCCGATTCCTTGAAAGCATGATTCAAGCTCACTCGAATTATTTAAAATGATATCATTTTATATATTTTTTCAAGACAACCTCACTATTTTAAAGAATTAACTTGATCCTAACTCAAGAAGGCTCCAAATGCTCACTATTGCCAAGCCTACATATTGTTGGTTGTTACATACATTGGTTAAGTCTTATACAATGGGAGGCCTCAAGTTACCTTAAACTAAAAAAAAAGAACAAAAAGGAAACAAAGTCAATGGAGTTGGGAATCATTGAATCAATGAATGGTAAAGCCAAAATGGGTTCAGTGTCCCCTTGTACATCAGCACCTAATCTTGTGACAGTTCAAGCACTGAAAAATCCATCCATTTTTTAGACAATCACTAGTAAAACTCCCAGAAACAACCTCTCTATCGTGTAAGAGTAAAATTGGATATTATTAGACTTTTTCAAAATTCGTATTTCAACGAAACTCGCAATGGACGTTGTTGATGTTGTTTTTTACTAGTGAAACTCCAAAGGTCACCTACTTTTCCTTATTCCATCCAAAACTCTAAGACACAAGACAATGAAAGATATGTGGTTGCTTTGCTTGAAGATTTTGAGTGTTAACTCCGATGAGTCGGGAAAAAATCAAGAGGTTTCTGCCTTCAAGTCTTGTCTCTTTGATCATCCTGGAGAAATGAAAAAGCAGACCGTTTCACAGGAAAAGAAGAGTTTCTTGAAATGCTTGTTGATGGTGAGTGGCTTCAAGCTTTTTAGTTGAAATGAAAAAAACTAACCTATTTTGAGATAACCTTCTTATGAGCTTTGAATGAGAGAATCACATTCCAAGCTAAGGCAATGACGTTAGCAGCAAGAACCTGGGAATGTGATTAGTAGTAATATATGAAAATTTCAGTGCAAGATTGAGGATAGATTCAATTAATGGAGTTATTGGTATTCATAGCTATATAATCCTGCCTGCATATACTATTCTCTGTATACCTGAAACTGTTGCGGGACAAACCGGAAGTTGAGAAATTGGAACGGTATCCACAGTTGCCAATTTGCAAGAACAGCAGAAAACCACTCCTAGGAAAATGAAAACTGAAAAATCAGCAGATGATAATGATAATCCTATTGATCTTTTAAAAATTACAGTATTGAATGTACAATGTCGAAGGAAGCCGACAACCTGTTGAAGCTTGGGTACAACTTGTGATGGCTTTCCCTCTAGTGTCACAAGAGTGGATAAGAAAACTCCAATAAATGTGGGAGAAAAGAGGAACTGCAATCGAATGCGACCACATTCAGTACTGGTAAGTTTAGTACGATAATCTTGGATAGTCTATCATGTGATATAGAGAACAAACTGACAAAATTTGCCTCACCTGATCAAGTAGCAGCCTTGATAAAGCCCCCGTTGCTCCAGGCTTTGGCATCAGTTTACTCAAATACAAATACCTATGATAACCGTGAACTTTTCAATAACTATGACATCCTAATGGCGAGTCAGGATCTTCTGTCTATTTTATCCTGTCCCATAAATCTCAGCCATTCATTTATATAAATGACTGAAATTCATGAATAAGGTAGGAACAGGGTAAAATGGACAAAGGATCCCGTGCCCCTTATAACCATCAAGTCATTAAGTAAGAAACAGGGAAAATCCAAGCATTACCAGAAATGTAGCGTGGGACCGACGAGTGCAAACCCCAAGAATGTAAACAGGAAGGTCCTTCTAAAATCTGGTGAGGCAACTTGCTCGATGACAAGCTGAGGCGGGTAAGGTAACAACGAGTTAGTTTCTTTTCAAAATCACCTCTTACAATATGCACTAAAACGTAAGAAACTCTTGGTGATAAACAGAATAACACGGACAAAACCTGAAGACATGATACATAAGAATCTAAGAACAGCTTGTCTATGTTTTGACGGTTTCCCGCTTATCCTGATCAGGTCAGAAAATGAGTTTCTGAGACTCTGAGTTTCAAAATGGTATAACAGGTGAATCTCAAATAGTTCAAGATTCTAATCATCTATACAGTAAAATTGGGCTGTCATGATTAGCAAGAAACATGCTCAGTAAACAAAGGAATCTTTCCATCTCATCAGAAATAAATAAGAACATGAATAAACATAAACATGCATACATTGACAGGACATGCATACATATTATCCTGAATGAAAAGCTCGAGAAATTAGCATAGGGTGGGAAATACAAATTTTGACGTCACTGAAAACAGCAGCCGGAAAAAAAAATATACCTGGCATATCAAGTCTCCAAGCAACGTCAAAACTGCTGATGTGACAGCTTTTGTCAACACGGGATGTTCCGCAAGAAGAGTCAGATACCTGTAAAAGCAGATAACTAAAGTCATGCCGGTCAATAATCTGATTCTAATACTTATCCGAGAAGGCAGCATTAACACAAAGGAAGTTCAAGCTTCCTCATTGACAATTTAACTATAGAAAGACAGCTCAACAATGAGACTTGAATCTTATATGCTTACCAGAAGTTGTTTTTCATTTATATTGGTTTTTTCCTTTCAAATTTTAATTCCTTATTGTGTTATAGTGCAATTTATGTTTTAGAACAGTCTCCATCAGCTTAGCAAATCGCAAACTCTACAGTACTTCCTCTCACAACCAAAAACCAAACCTCATATCCCCAGTATCAATTGCTTTAAACGACTGTTACTGTCTTGAACCTAGACTCAGATGGACTAAGCAGGGAGCCAGGGAGTATTTGCCAAATGCTATCAACTAAGCTATAAGTGATTTCATTCACAATGCTTTTTACAACAGTAAATCCTCTGTTAGGAATATCTATCAGCTCAATCGTATTGAGTGCAAGAAATAAAAGCAACAGACGTAAAAGTGATTATTTCATCAATACGACAAAAATGCCAATTGTTAAATCATAATGCCCACTGTATAAGGGTTACCATTATATCAGTAAACAGGAAAGCAGGTTTCAAAACACGAATAGCATATCTAGCTTAACTAAGAAAAGAAAAGAGAAAAAAGGCAATGCTTCTGCCAAGAAAAATTCATCAACTGAAGATGGAACAGGCAAGGATTTGGAAGACACAAGCAACTGCTTAACTACAAGGGCCTCAGCCTCAAAGTAAAAACTTTTGTTGCGTATTCTATACAATTTTTCATTCCCTATCTCCTTCCACTGGAAGGAGTTATGATCAAAAAAGCTAATATTGCAAGTTTATAGTTGTCTTGTACCTTCAGATGACAAAATTTAAAACCAAAACAGGTGATATGTAATAAGAAGTGATCACCAGAAGATGGTACAGAAGACATGGTTCTACAACTATACCATACTATGGATGCTTTATATGAGAAATTTAAAGTCTGCGTGGTTAGTTGTACGAGAAGAAGGAATGAAAAAAGATGGTTGATAATATATTATGAATGAATAAACAGTATTTTTATATCATTTAGGTACAGTGAAATCCATCTATGCAAAGCCCAATGAAGATCCATCTTGACCTTCTACATTCGGTACTCTATTTCTGATCCAGCCCATATTTTCATATACGAAAGGTAAATTTGGCCCTCCTATCCATTATTTCAAATCTAATGGAGATCCAGTCCATGTAAGTCATCATCGTGGATACTTTGTATGAGATGTCGACCCCATCTATGTGTGAACCTGATTGTGAAGTCTGCCTCAATCCTAAGTCAGACAATGATGATGATGATGAGTAGTATGCCAGAAGGAGAAGAAAGAAGAAGAAAAAGCCTAAACCTCATTGTATGCCTTCTCAACAGTATCATCTATACAAGGACAATCCAAATCCAGATGATTCCAGCAAATCTATTGGTCTACAAATAGAAAAATTCAGACACGAATCTCTTCGTGAGATGATGAAATCTTCTACTCGTCAATCTGAGCCAATAGTTCCTGTTATGACTCCTACTCCTATACCTTGCATGATGGTTAAGCCATATAAGGAAGACTTTCCTTCTTTACATAGGAATACTGATGAAACAACTAGAGTTATCTCTAGCCCTTATATTCGAGTCATAGGAATCACTTCACAAGGAACACTTGTCTCAAATCCTTCTGATGAAGCACTTAACTGGCAAACATCAAATGCAGTAGCACATAACAAAGTTCTTTAAAGAATTGATTCTAAGCTAGATGGAATCAGTCAACAGACTCATGCTGCGCAACATAAAGTCGATGTCGTCTTTAAACAGATCCAACAACTGTATAAGTCCCACAAAGCTCATATTTAAAAGATTGTAAAAGCTATATGATCTTCTATTGCTTGTGTGAATTTAAACTCAAACAGATTACAAAAATAGAAAGAATCTGCAATATCTACTCCTAGGAATTAGCCAGCTAACGTACAGAGGATAGCTAACGTACAGAGGATATTTACAATATGAATGAATGTGCCAAATCAATGCCGTGAATCTGCTTTGCTATTACACCCCCTCAAGTTGGGGATATGATCAACAAGACCCAATTTTGATAGATTGCGCAGATAAGTATCCCGTGGTAGAGGTTTTGTGAGAATATCCGCAACTTGATCAGCGGAATGTAAGTGATGGACGTGAAGAACACCATTTTGAACTTGTTCTCGGACAAAATGAAAATCAATGGCGACATGTTTCATGCGGCTGTGAAACACAGGATTGGCACAAATATACGTCGTGCTAACATTGTCACAAAGAACCTGTGGGACACTAGAAATCTTGTATCCAAGTTCAGCCAGGAGATGTTGAATCCAATTTGTCTCAGAAACAGCAGATGCCACAGCCCGATATTCAGCTTCCGTAGAGGAGCGAGAGACAGAACGTTGTTTCTTGGAAGACCAGGAGATGGGGGTGCTGCCGAGGTACACAATGTAACCAGTTGTCGATGTCCTATCGATGGGATCACCGGCCCAATCCGAGTCAGAATAAGTAACCAGCCTTGAATCAGTTTCACGAGCAATCCTAACACCCAAACTCGATGTTTGTTGTAGATACCGAAGAATCCGCTTTGCAGCACGCCAATGGTTAGCATTCGGTTTGTGCATAAATTGTGACAGTTTATTCACCAAGAATGCTATATCAGGTCGTGTGAAGGACAAGTAATGCAGCTTTCCAATGACTCGCCGATAGAGAGTAGCATCAGTCGAATCATCAGGTGTGGCAGTCGTAAGATCAGTGGTGGAGCTCATAGGAGTCGAAACACCTTTGCACTCTGTCATGTTAAACTCTTCCAGCAAATCATGAATGTATTTTTGTTGACACAAAAACAGACCATTCGAATCCGATGATACCTCAACACCAAGAAAGTAATGCAAATCCCCCAAATCTTTGATCGAAAATCTGGTGGAAAGAGCAGTAATAATGTGTTGAACTCCTTGTTTTTGGTTGCCGGTTACAAGGATATCATCGACGTACACCAGTACATAAGCTCTAAATCCAGATTTGTTGATGATAAACAAAGAAGAATCTGATTTTGCTGTCATAAACCCATAGTTAACAAGATAATTTTTGAGGGCAGTGTACCACGCTCTCGGTGCTTGTTTGAGTCCGTAAATAGCTTTGTGTAACCGACAAACATGAGAAGGATGAGTAGTAGATTCGAAACCTGGTGGTTGCCGCATATAAACCTCCTCATCGAGTGTACTTTGTACAAACGCATTGTTCACGTCCAATTGGTGCACCGGCCAGGAACATTGGGTTGCAATTTTGAGAACCAATCGGACGGTGACAGGCTTGACTACTGGGCTGAAAGTCAAATGATAATCGATCCCGGGTCGCTGTGTGTACCCTTTGGCCACCAATCTTCCTTTATACCTGTCAATAGAGCCATCTGGATGATATTTAACACGAAACAACCATTTACAATCAACAATGTTCTTAGAAGAATCGTATGGAACAAGAGACCATGTTTTGTTACGGATTAAAGCATCATATTCAGCCTGCATTGCCACTTTCCAATGGTCATGGTTTAGAGCTTGTTTGTAGGTTCTGGGGACATATGTTGTTGGGTTAGTGGTGGTCATATAGAATTGCTTGGGTTTAAGGCTTCCAGTTTGGGAACGACGGACCATGGGATGTGTTGATTTCGGGTTTTCTCGAGATGGGGCTGGGCAATTTGGTTCAATACATGTTGGCTCAGGGTCGGCAGTAGTTTCAGTTGTTGGATTGGTGGTAATAGGCGGTTCAGTTAAGGTCGGGGCTGGTTGTGGTGCTGCTGGTATGTCTCTGTTTCGACGGTGATAGGTAGTGGGATATGGTTCAGTTCGAGATTGTGTGGGGCGAGTTTCGATGGTTGTATCACTGGTTTGGGGTGGGGAAGTGGTAGTAGTGAGATCAAGTGATGAATATAGAGGCATACCTGATCCGGAGGGCACCGACGGAGAGGCAGTAGAGGACGGTTTTACATAGATAAAGTCTGGCAATTCAAAGCAAGGTGATGTAGATGGCAAAGATGCGGCCTGATTTGTATTTTCCAAAATTTCCCAAGTAGTGTTTGTAAAATTGTCTTTGAATTTGAAAAACGAATTTGCACATGGGAATGAAGTTTCATAGAATACTACATCACGAGACACATACACTTTGCATGTACTTGGATCAAAGCATTGATGCGCATAATACTTGATTGAAAAACCAAGATAAATACAAGGGTTTGATTTAGGATCAAGTTTATGTTTGGCATAGGGTTTGAGCCAAGGGTAACATAGGCAGCCAAAGGTTCTAATGGATGTTAAGTTTGGTGACTCTTTGAAAAGAATTTCATATGGACTTTGGTGGTTTAGATTTGGTGTTGGCAATCGGTTTATTAAATAGGCTGCCTGTTGACACGCAAATGACCAGAATTGGGAGGGCATAGAAGCCTGGTGTAACAGTGTTTTGGCTGTTTCTATGATATGCCGATGACGGCGTTCAACAATGGCTACACGTTGCGGGGTATACGGTGGGGAAACTAAGTGTTCAATGCCATGTAGTTGTAAATACGCATCAAGACTTTGATACTCACCACCTCCATCAGTGTATAATGTCAAGATTTTTGTTTGAAAATGTCGTTCAAGTAATGGATGTAGTAGATGAAAAACATCAAAGACTTCTTTCTTTGTTTGCAAGGTGTAAAGCCATATATACTTTGAAAATTGATCAACAAATAAAACGTAATAACGTTTCTTGTCAATTGATAAAATAGGTGACGGACCCCAAAGATCACTGTAAAGAATTTGTAAAGGAAAGTTGCTTTGCAAAGTATTTTTTGAAAATGGTAACCTATGCATTTTATTGGAGTTGCATGAATTACAAATCGAAAGTTTGGAATTGTTGACTGGAATTGAAAACTTAGAAAAAACTTTATTTAAGACTTGAGGATTGGGATGTCCCAATCTTCGATGCCACAGGTCACTTGAGATTGCCACATTGCAACTTGGAAATGAAGTGAATTTGGTCGGGGGCCACTGATAAAGCCGACCTCTACTTTCTCCTCGGACCAACGGCGCCCCCGTTGTCAGATCCTTCACAACATA
>JANIPN010000217.1:5090800-5101527 GCA_027478595.1 Erythroxylum anguifugum | reverse complement strand
TAAATTATAGAAACTAACATCAATTTAACTAAATTATTATAATTATTTATAATATAGCGTTATATTTTAATATTTTTAAAACAATTAAATTACTATTTTTACTTTTTAGTTTCTAATATATAAAATAATATTTTAATTTATGTGACAATAACATAATTTAAAATAATTCATTAAATATTTTTTAAAAAATATTTTCATTTTATAATATTTAAATAATTTTTAATTATTATCATAATTGCATCTTATTTGAAATATAGTAAGTATTATCTTAATGTCATTATCTAAGTTAATAATATTTCAAATATAGGGTTAGTAATGGGTCAGATCTCACAATATGTATTCAAAGTTGAGCCTAACTCGTAACCAAGGTTTTTAAAACCGAAGCAAACTATCCAGTCTGACTGGAAAAAGTTTGAACCAGTCAATAATTCGGTTCAATTTCACCTAATAATTTTTATGTATAAAAACTAGTTAATTCAAATTTTTTTCGGTTGGACTACATGATTCAGTCCAGTTTTTAAAAACTTTGCCCGTAACGTAATCAAACACGAAACTTTAGACTCAATTTCAAGATTGACTCTAGATGGCTTGAAATTCGTTCTGATTTAAGTTAAATATGATTAAATATATTTTTATTTTTAAAATTACAAATACATTATTTCACTTAAAATTTTCAAATTTTAGATTATATTAAGCCTATTATAAAGAAAATTTTGACTTTGATTTTGATCTAAAATTTAGTCAACTCAAATTATACTTATTAACATTAAGCCGGTCAGGACCAAAACGAATCGAGGCGGCCAAAAATTTAGTCAACTCAAATCATACTTATTAAGTGAGCTGGTAAGAGGCTTCATGTATGCAGCTGTTTAAAATTTGGGGCTAGAGTTTTGCTTCCTGCTAAGGACCTACTCGGCTTGAGTGAGAATTAATCTGAGTGTAGATAATTTAAAGGTGTTTTCCTATAATTAGAACCATCATAAAAATATCTCATAACCAACCAAAAAAAACCGATCGGGGCCAAACCGAATTCGGGCGGCCGAAAGTGCATTGTACCGTACCTCCGGGAGTAAAAGAATGAAGATATTAGTTTCTACTCCGAATGAACATAAAAATAATCTCCAAATGCGACACCGTCTGGGTTAATTATACATTGATTAAGAAACGGACAATTCACGAGTTCTAATGAATGGCGCCTCTTTTGTCTTCTTTCTCTTCTTTCAACCACTACGCTAGTACGCTACGCCTGCAAAGATCGCTCCTTTTACGTGATCTTTGCTTCCTTCTTTCGATTTCTCCATTACCCATTATCCGAACCAGTTAAGGTAGTAAATTCATGTTAATAATTTCTTCATGCGTTTCTTTCTCTCTTTGGCTCATTCAACTGATTGATTTGTCTTGAGATATGAATTTGGCTGCGTTGTGAAGAATTTTCAAGTGACTAAAAGTATGTAAATGCATTTTATTTCGGAAAGGACCAATGCCCTTTATTATTTTCTTGTTCATCTTTTTGAAATTTTCTTTCTTTTGCATTGATGTTAAGTTCTGTTTATGGAATTTGCTATGAAATCCGTACATGTGTAGGTGGGCAATGACGTTGCCTTCGGAATCATGGATGAAGGAATTAGGTGAGGCGTCGAAACTAGCGGAGGAAGTCAACGGCATGATTTCCGGGAAGAATTCTGTTGCTGCTTCCGGACAAGGGACACAGAGACATTTATCGACTGCTCGAAGGAAGATCACCATTCTCAGAACAAAGCTTGATGTTTTACAGTCTCTTTTGCCAGAACTTCCGAAGAAACAGATAATGTAAGTTTCCAATACTCATATAGCTTTGGTATGTTATGGTCAATGTAGAAAACTTTTGATATATTTGAAAATGAGAAGATTTTGTTAATTTCCTCTTTTATCTCTTTATTGGATGATAGTGTTTCAAGTTCTTCTTAAACCTGAGGAAACTTCATGCTCAAGAGTGAAGGAGATCTGTTTAGACATTAATCTCTTACTGTATTTTTTACCTGCTTTTGTCTCTGCTCCTAAAAGTATTGTTGCTATTATTTTGGACAGAAGTGGGAAAGAGATGAATCGAAGACAAGACATGCTGAAGAATTTAAGTTCGAAAGCTAACCAGATGGCAACTACTCTGAACATGTCCAGTTCTAACAGAGATGATTTACTGGGCCCTGATAAGAAGTCAGAGGATGTTATGAACAGAGCAACTGGCCTGGATAACCAAGGTCTTGTTGGCTTTCAGAGACAGATTATGAAAGGTAATAGGACATTATACATTTGGCATTTTCTTACTTGTAGCGAGTTTAATTTCAAGATTTGTGAGTTTATGATTCGGATTTGCTGCATATTGAGCAGAACAAGATGTTGATCTGGGAAAGCTGGAGGAGACGGTGACTAGTACCAAACACATTGCTTTAGCCATTAATGAGGAGCTAGGCCTTCACACTAAGCTCCTGGTGGGTACTGATAATTGTTTTGCTATTTTCAGTTTGTATAATCTTCTTATCTCTCTGAGCAGTTTTTGGCAGAACTAATTGCAGCTTAACTTTATTTCTGTTTCTCCTAAACATTGCACTTGCAGGATGATTTGGATGAGCAGGTAGATGAAACAAACTCCCGTCTACAGGTTAGCTGAAATATATATGTATAAAACCCTACGGACATGCTTTCTTGCCTTTTTAGAAGCTCTGTGGAAAAATGGTGGTTTTGGTTCGATATTATCCAAAGTTGGAATTGGAATACAAGTGTAGGCTAGATAAATCAATAGATAATCTTGTTCCTATTGAAATATGAGTGTAAGTACAAATCAAAATGCCCATATTTTGAGCAATAGCGAGATCTTGAATTACTTATCAATTAGACGGAGATCGACACATTCGGAATTTCAAAGTTGATCACACTTTTTTAGTTAGGAATGATAATAGAAACAGTTATTCCGCATATTTTGATATTGAAAATCAAGTTTTTGAGATTAACAAACATCATTGATTAGCTTGTGAATTAACATCCACATTACTGATAGGTTATTGAATTCAGGCCACTGCTATACCATTCTGAGAGTCTAAATGAACTTTGTGATTTGACTAACCTAAAACCTTAATGATTATATAATCTAATCATGTATTTGTCTATTGTCTTTTGAACAGATGGTGCAAAGGAAGTTGGCTTTTCTGAATAAACGAACCAAAGGTGGTTGCTTTTGCTCAATGTTATTGGTCATTGCCATCGTCATTATGGTTCTTGTGATATGGGCACTAATCAAGTACCTGTAGCTGAAGCTTACAACTATTGTAGCCTTCCTTTCCTCTGTGTGTGGCCTTGTATTAACTTTATCGAGCATGTATTGCCACATTACAGGAAATGAGTTTGCTTCTTGTTGCATGGAGAGATGTGGATGATAAGGCGTTGATAGATAATTTAATGAGATTAAATGCTTCTTATACACTTTTTCACTTGCTTCAATGGCCATTGCAATATTTGGCAAGCATACGATCCTTTTTAAGGTTAATTGAGTCTAGCCGAGTTAGGGTATAAGCTCTTTTTGACTTATATTTTAAATAAAATGGCATTATTTTATTAAAATATAACCCATGTTTTAAATAAAATAATGTCATTGTATTAAAAGTTAACAAAATAACATCATTTTAATTAATAAAATCTTTTAGACAACCTCCTTGAACTCAAATTTTACCTAAAATTCGATCAACTTGAGCTTTAAATATTGACCTCAAGCCAATTTGAAAAGCCAACCCTAATCCTTGTAAGATGAATTCAATTCAATGGGAAATAATTAAGGAGGCGTTTGGTTTGAGGGTTTAGGAATGAAGGAATTAAATAATTGTAAAAAATAGTGTTTGCTTTGGAGTTTTCAATTCTAACAGAATGGATTTATCCTATTAAATTTGAGAATTTACTAAATCCACCAAGGAAGGTAGGTATCGAGTTTTCATTTCAATCTAAGTTTTTATCACGTTTATTTTTTACTCTTTTATCTTCAGCCTTTGCCCTACCATGCTCTTTAACGATAAAATTCTTTGATAAAACTGATTAATTTTTTTTACAAACATATGAAGATAGCCCCAATAAACATATGAAGGGCAAATTATTTTCATTTTTATCGAGGGTAAAAATGATATTGTATTATCTTTCATTCTCATTAATGCAACAAACCAAACAATATTATTCGTATTAATACAAAAATTCAAATTATAAACCAAACATCATTTTTTTTCCATGCCCATCCCCATTTACTATTATACCATATCTATAGCACAACCCGGTGTTCAAACCAAACGCCTAGTAAGATTTGCCTTCCACATAATTCTTGTTTCTTAAAAATGGTGAGTCTACTTGATTAATATATTTTTTTTGAAAGTGATACTATATTACTAATAAAGTGGCCAGAAAAACCAAATCTACCGGACCTATCATTCCATCGGTCGCTGTGGTCTTGGTTTTTGTTTTATTACAATGGGGTTCGAATTGAAGCATTTCAACTTTTGAGCCTTGAATAGATTCCACGTCTAGAGTTGCATCTTTCAGGATTCTGCTTAGCTTTTACATGCAAGAATCCGAGAGAATGAAAGGGCAGAGACGGATCATGGTAAGCTGGTTAAAAGCCAAAAACAAATGACTAGCAGAGTCAAAAACATACTATGATTCTTCCTGATTTACAAGTAAATGTCCAAATTATGTGGAGAAAGCCCGCAAATGGTGCAAGATGAGAGTTGAGGAAAACTGAACATAAAAATCTCCACGATTGTTTTCTGGAAGAGGGTTAGAGCCCTGTCAAATGGATGCCTGCGCTAAAAGATGCTTCAACGCAATGTCCAACTATCTCTTCTTCTTTCCCTTCCCAGACTTGGATGATACAGTAGTTGATGAGGATGTGGCTTCCTGCTTCTTGGTTCTCCCGGGATGTCTGGGAACCAACTCCGCGACATGAAGCATCAGTTGTTTTTCTACAATGCAACCGAGTCAGCAAGATAGATTAAGTTCGGAGAAAGAGAGAGATGATAGATTATCCATAAGACAGTCAAATTGATATTCAGAGCATTGTAGCACTTCAACACTGAGCATTTTATCATCTTTCTTTCCCATTTTCCCTTGAATTGGAATAATAATGTTGTTTCAAGCACTTCAATTCTGTAAGACGAGCAAGGTAGCTTCTGTGCATCTTCCCATACAATAAGTCCACTCGATTGATACCACCTATAGTCCAGCTACCAGACATGCATATTTGAAACGATGATCTAAATCTCCCTAGGTGAAAATTTAAAGCAGATATTCACATATTAAAATTGGCAATACATTTCAAATCAGAATTTCAAATTGGCCAAATAAACCATTACACACGGGTTATCTTGCTATGCTGTTGTATTTCAAAGGTCTCTATACAAAAAAGAAAGAGAGAAAAAGAGACAAGAAAAACAAACTCTTATCAACAACTTAGAGTAACTGAAAATGAAAGTCAATGACGATAAGTTTAATTGATAACTTGATATTCTGAGGAGTTTCTAAAGTATCGTGAGGCTAAAGCTTATTCTTCTCTTAGATGTTCTACTTCATTTCCCACAAATGTTACTCCCAACCTGTTCTCAAAGTCCTAAATTTTCAAACCCTAAAATCTGTTCTCAAATATTCTGATGCAGTAATTAAGCCTTTCCTACGTCAATAACACTTCTGATACAACAGGATCAAGTTGGAGAACATTATCCACAACTGCCAATCACAATCATATAAACTGAAAAATCAGCTTCTAAGAATGGGAACTAAAATTAGGAAACAAGTTTAGAAGAATTGCAGGAAATCAGGAAAAAGAATGAACTTACTATTATGGATTGCAGGATTGTAGAGAGTACCATCTTCCCTTTTCAACAAAACCCGCACTCGCCCTCTTTGCATGAAATCACGTGGATATGCTTTATCGAGCTAGATCACAAAAAGGAAGATAGTAGTTACTCCCAAATACAATCAAGGAAATAGCACAAAACAGCATAGCATATTAGCATATCATAGAACAGATATAAACCTCAATAGCAAAGGGGACTTTGAGATGGCTGCAGCAATCGCCAATCTCCACACAATTTGGATTTTCACATGCCTTAGTTGTGCTGATTCTCCTGCCTTCAGCTAGGGTTTTGTTCTTATTTATATAAACTGGATACAGCACTGCCCATTTCTTTATATTAGGGACACTTCCATCCATCATCTGATTCATATACAAAAATCAAACCATTTACGCCTCAGCTTATTGAAATGAATTAAAAATCAAGAAAACATACAATCACATACTGCATCGAAATTAGGAACAAATAATGATTCATGACAAACAACTACAGTAAAGTGTAGAGCACTACAGATTAGATCCAATAGCCTATGTGAAATAACTGAAGAATGAAATATCTTAACCATTAAACTCTAAATGAAGGTTTAGGATTCATGCCTGCTATTCGACGAGATTTTACTCGCAACCCAACATCTAAAAAGGAAATCAAAGAAAAAAATTTGGGATCATAAGATCACAGTCGCTCTTATGAAGAAAAGAACAAGTCTTTCTTACATGAAATTTGAAATTCTGAAAACCCCCAAATCAGTTTCTCCTAAAATCGAATTGAAAGCATAGGAAACTGAAAAACACTACAACTAACCACAATTGCGTAATCATTCAGTCAAGATTAGGGTTACCTTGACTGAATGAGCTCCTGTTTGCTTAGAGTTGTAACGGTTCCTTGGATCTCCAACGATGTCGCGCAGCCGAGCCTACGGAGAAGATAACCCCAATTGCGTAATCTTTCGAAGACTCCGGAAGAGTATTGCGGGGATTTACCCAAGTCGTGTATGTCATGGTTCAAAAGTTGCCGTTTTCTTGTCCATTAACATGCGTAAACTACGTCGTTTGACTAGTCTGTAGGAGAGTCCCTCTCCGACGCCGTTCCCTTTATATTCTTTCAATTGTTAAAAAAAAACATACTGAGCAGCTTAAGTTTACGCCTAATTAAAAAAAAATGTTATTTGACATTTTTAATTTTTAAAAATTATTTTTTAAAAAATTGACGCAGTTAACCAATTCCTATCCCATGACCACTACTCTAGTACTCTTTGGGGTGACAAAAAAAGTGCCCTATCAAAGTTTCAACTTTTTTTTTTTTTTGCTTTAGGTTGAATTCAAACTCAGATTGCCTGGCCCGAAGTTAGAATTTTTCATTCAAAAAAACGACATCGTTTTAAAATTTTAAAAATAAAACTTAGATTTAATCAATCTCGATTAGGTTTTAGATCAAGCTCAAGTCAGAAAATAAAATTTCACGCAAAACCCAAATCTAAAAATGAAATTTTAGGATGAGTTATGGTCATTACCAAGCCTAATTGCTATCCTATCAATGCTTTCAAAACTAAACTAAAAATTAAACCGGTAAAATAAGAAGTTTAAAGTTTAAAACGTTTAACTAGTTAAAATTAATTAAAGATTTAAAAATTTTGAAAAATTATTGAAAAATTGTCTTTGATTATACAAAAATTTAAAATTTAATTAAAAAAGATATCGTTAAATACAAATTAATTAATTTATTTTATATTATAAAAATTGATTAGTTAAAAAAAGCTGATTAATTAATAAACTAAATAACCTTAAAAAAAAGGTTAATCTAAATTGACAAAAAAATTAAAAATTGAAATTAGCCGACAATCCAGTCGGTTGACTTTTTTAATCTTTCGTACCTGCATAACGCACCTACTGGTGTGTTTAGAAAGCGTAAATGAAGACAATGGATGTCCTTCTCTTGAGCTTTTCAGCTCCATTCTCCTCTTCTTTATTCAGAAGTTCGTATCTTTTCTCATCAACTAAGAGAGTTGCTGTTTTTCCCAGTGAGTGTTCCCTTTTCTCTGGGGAAGGATTTGAACTCAAAGAATTTTCGTGTATTGCGGTGATTGATATGATTTTTCAAGTTAGCTTAATAGCTACATGGTATTGTGTCATGGAGGGACTTTTGATCGTTTCATTGGAATGAATAATCTCGCTTCAAGTTGGCTCCTTTTCGATTGTGTATATCTTACTGTGCTGTTTACCTTTTCTGGGTTTGTTTCAAACATGAAATTTGAATCATTGAGGATTACTTAGGAGATGATTGTAGAAGATGGAATAGGCTAGAGTAGGTCGCAGTTATGGCTTTGTGCTTTTTTTTTTTGATGATGTTATTAAATGCTTACCGTCTTTGAACAGGCAGGGCCCAGGTGAGACCCATTGATATATGCTCAAAACCTGTCAATAGTCTATGCACTTTGGTTCCCATTTGCACTAGGAAAACCAGTGCAGTGGCTGTTAAGTCATCTTCTGAGATTGAGGCAACTGGCCCAGAAATTGAGGACCCCAAGTCTGATGACAGTGATGATGAAGAGGGCATTCTGCTAAACAAACTTCCTTTGGATTCCAAGCTGCAACAGAAGCTTGAGCATAAGTTGAGGTTGAAATTGGCAAAAAGGATAAGGGTTCGAAGAAAGAAACTTGTTCGCAAACGGAGGATGAGGAGAAGGGGACAATGGCCCCCTTCAAAAGTAAAGAAGTTGAAGAATGTCTAACCCTTATGTCCTCTCATTTTGCAGGTAAACTGCTTGTATTCCTTGATTTGGTGATGCATCTTGTTGTTTTGGTATTAAATTTGTTTATATTGATTCCTTTTTATAGAGAAAAGTAATCTTAGCTAAACTGAGATTTCTCTAACTCTTTCTTTTGGTAATTAATGAGGCTGAGTAAAATCGTACAAACTTCAGCCACTCAGTGCAGTGAGTAGTTTATCATAAAGTTGAGATGATGGTTCCCCTGTTTAGATCACAACTTTATGGAAAACATGAAAGCCAGAATATTCTTTGCGAAGGCTTTGAGAAAATGAGTTTCATTTGCTGACTCTAAATGATACAAAGGTTGAGGTTTAGAAGAATTGACTTGGTGGAGGGAAGTACAAGAAAGTACTCAATGCTTAGGAAAGAGGCTATTAGTTGAAACATTAGATTTTAAGAGAAGGTAAGATAACATACTTGAGCAAGAAGAGACTGTAGTAAGAAAAGAGAGAAACGACCGGAAGAACTACTTAAGAATGTATGGAAGCTTGTGTATAATACAAATTGACAAAGCAGTTGTACTTGTCATAATATCAGATTCTTTTGCTGTTTCATTGTGCATTCTTCTTTCACTTCTTCTGCTCTAGGAAGAGGAGCATAATTTGTGCTATATGAGAAGAGATTCTAGTTTAGTGAATATGAATTTCCCAGTAAGGTCGAGTTACTTGTATGCTTGCTTGCAGTATGATGAACCATATTTGTCCCCTTATTTTGTTTGTGTAGAAGCATGTACTGTGGTGTAGGTTTACTTCGATGGAATGTTGCTGTATATGGCGTCTTTCACTTAAAAACGGGCATCCTGGAAAGCTCTTCATAAAATCCTTGGCGAGAAAAGTGTTCATTGTTGGAAGTTTTTTCGTAGAAACCTCTTTGCCTAGTGATCATTACCTAGGTAGAAGTTAATGTCTCCTTTACTAACTGTGTCTCACTCACTCTTTTCTGTTAATGATCAATCCATTACATCTCTTCTTCAGCAACAACCTTCTTTACAAATACATAGACGAAAGGATTTTAATTTGCCTCTGTGAAATAAATGAATGTGATTAGTGGATTGACGTCATTATACAAACAAACTTGTTTTGAGTTGTTTTTACCTCAGTATCTGGTGATTTCTGTCTCCATTTGTTCCTGTAACTTTCTTTGTTTGATGCAACAGATTAATCTGATGCAAATATCCAAATTTGCACCATCTTTCTGTAATTTCTCGATTCAAGTTCGGTTTTGCTTGCAGTGAAGTGGCCAGATTCTGCATTAACACGGTAATTGTGAATATTGGACAGCAGTTATTGTGTAGTAGATAAACATCAGTAGAAACTTTAGGCTGAGCTTGCTTAGCCATTCTTTGTTCTATATGGATATCTTGAGCTCTCTTGGCCTTTAAATTTCTAGTTTTAAAGAGTTCTTCAACAACTTAGTTAAGATGGTGTGCTGAGTATGGAAATTGTTTGCCTCATTTGGACATTACCTTAATTTTTATGAAATTAACAATTGTTTGGCAATAGGCCGAGCCTCAACTCCTTAAGACTCGAGCTCAAGTCTTAAACTTTTCTTAAAGTCAAAGTCTAAGTCTAAGTTGGAGTTTAAGCAATGTCTTAAAAACTGGACCGGACATTGAACCGGTCGAAGGAAAGGTTTAAGGTTTAGAGGTTCAACCAGTAGTGAACCGCTATAAAACCAGTATATAATAAATAAGACGTAAAACTTATAAGAATAAGTAAAAATAAAAGATTTTATTGAAATAAAAATACACCAATGTCTATTATTATATAATGAATTAATCATAAATAAATATGAGTCTAATATAAATATTAAAATAATAATAAAAATCAAAATTGTATTTCTGAAAGAGGTTGTGTCTCATCGTCGTCAAAAGTTTCAAATTCTTCAACGCTATTTAAAGATTCGTAAACTACGCTTTTATTTAGGTGTTACAGAAATTGATATAAAATAGAGTTCTAAATGTTACAAAAATTGATATGAAACAGAGTTCTAAATGTTACAAAACTTATCACCATCAGAAATTGATATGAAATAGAGCTTTAAATATTACAGAAATTGATATGAAATAGAGTTCTATATTTTACAGAAATTAATATGAA
>JANIPN010000217.1:4995975-5008173 GCA_027478595.1 Erythroxylum anguifugum | reverse complement strand
TGTCAACTCAAAATTAATTCACCAACAATTTCTAAAAATATTAGAAGTATACAAAAATTACTAAAATTATATTAATACAGTCCGAATCAATCCGAAGTTTCATTAAACCAATTTACCCAGAAAATGCCATGAATGTATGCCAAAATACTTATGCACAATTAAGCAAATATTTAATAAGCACATAACAAACATAATTCGTACTAAATTTCATTAATATTCTAACCCCTAATTTGGGGCGCTACATAAGCAGGGACAAAGAGAGGCAAGCTTTGGTTGTCACAGAAGCAGTATTTGAAAAAGGTATTACAACGTTTTGGTATACATGAAGAATCAAAACTTGTTAGTGCCCCACTTGCTCCTCATTTGAAGCTAAGTAGTCAGTTATCTCCAAAGTCATATGAAGAGCGAGAATACATGGCAAAAGTCCCATATGCTAATGCAGTTGGAAGCTTGATGTATGCAATAGTGTGTACAAGACTAGATATTTCACAGGCTGTTAGTGTTATAAGTAGGTACATGCATGATCCGGGTAAAGTTCATTGACAAGTTGTGAAATGGATTCTACGGTATATCCTAGATACTGTAGATGTTGGTTTAACATTTGAGCAGGATGAATTACTTGGTCAACGCATAATTGGATATTGCAATTATAACTATGCAGGTGACTTAGATAAGTCAACTAGCTATTTGTTCACATTAGCGAAGGCGCCAGTTAGTTAGAAGTCTAGTTTGCAATCAACGGTGGCTTTGTCTCCAACAGAGGCAGAGTATATGGCTATTACAGAAGCTGTGAAAGAGGCAATTTGGCTTCATGAGTTGCTTAAAGACTTGGGAATTGGTCAGAAATAACTTGAGGTATATACTAACAGTCAGAATACTATTCATTTAGCAAAGAATCAAGTCTTTCATGCAAGTACGAAGCACATTGATGTTCGCCATCACTTTGTGCGAGAACTTCTAAAAGAAGAGGAGATACTTATTCAGAAGATTCAGACCATAGAGAATCATGTAACTATGTTGACCAAGGTGGTTACAAAAGTCAAGTTTGAACATTATTTAGACTTGGTAAATATGTTGCACACGGCGTAAATTTGGAAGCAAAGCAAAAACTGCTTTTATTATTTGTTTGATTGAGTAGATTTATATTTAGTGGGATAAGAAATTATGTCAAGGTGGAGATTTGTTACTATTTGGCACCTTTTCAATCCCACATCAAAAGTTTACGTGTTTGAGAGGGAGGTTGGTAGTTATAAAAAGGAGTTCTCCCGCATCAAAAGTTTATGTGTTTAGGGGGAGGTTGGTAGTTATAAAAAGAAGCTCTTCCCCCCTATTGTAATTATCCCAAATTTGTATCTCTTCTCTTACATTAAATAAAAGCGGTCCATTTAAGTGGTGCTCCGGAAACGTAGGCACAATTGGCCGAACTCCGTTATCAAATTTTCCGGATGCGTTCTTTTCTTATTTTTTTATTCCGCATTTATTGTCTTGTTTCTTTTCAAGTTGTTGTGTAGTATTCAATATTATTTGTCGAGTATATTTGTAGTGTTGTATTCAACTTCTTTGGGTGTATTTATTATTAGTGTGTGTACACGGGTTAGATTGTGATAAATATATCGTGCACGTAATTTCTGTCTAGGAGATCAAGTTTTAAATGAGACCGTTTGTAACCCCTCCGCCCTTTCCTGAGATTTTATATGGAACGGTATTACTGTCTTAAGAGTCCGTTTGACGGTCTTTTTTGGGTATTACCAAATCGGTTCACTTTACTAGTTGTTTACCTTAGAGGAAAAAATTACCCAATTTTCCTAACACCAGCAATTGTATAAATCATCAAACGTGGGATAAACTTTGTAACCCAGATGTTCCAAGTTTTAAAATTTACAATTCTTACTTGATACTTCTTAATATTTCGATCCCTATTTTTAGACCAACTAACACAAGCCTAAATTTTACATAAATTCCAGTATAATAATTTGGTATAATACAATATATTTTTACCCTTTTTTTGTCCGATATGAAGAATATCTGATCTTACGGTACAAAATACAAAAACCTACAAGGGATGGAGCTGAAGAGTGTTTCGTTCAGGAAACAGTGGAACCAAAATTGTACTAAACAGTTTTTTATACAGAGACAAAATGACCAGAGGGAATACTAATGGAAACACATGAAACTTTCAGTCTGATACCCTTTCTGCCTAAGATTTGCCTTTCAAGCTAGCAAGAACCATGTGATTATCAGAACAGCCAAAGAAAACAAAAATGTCAGTCTGATTTACCCTTGATGGTTTTCTTCTTCTGCTCTTTCAATGGCCGCACTAGGAACTTGAATGTCCATACTGCAAGAAGAGTTGCCTGAATTGGGGCCAACCAGTATACCAGTATGTGCTCTTTTGTTACATGATCTCCACGAGCATAAGCCCACCCCATCACCTAAACAGATCATTAGAACGTCAAATCATATGTCTAAATAAAAATTTTATCTTGCATGGTAAAGAACAGTTCTTGAAAGCTACTCACAGATGCTGGATTCAGATAACCACCAGTCAAGTCGGAGCCCAGAATTTGCAGAGTCAGTTTAGATACACTTGAAATCCATGTCTTCCTTATGAAACTTCCCGGAATGTTTCTTGCAAGCCCCAGAGACAGGATAACAATTGCAAATGTCAGTAATCCTTCTGTAAGCGCACCTATATAAATGTCAACATTCAAGCTTGGCCCCCGTCCTACTTTAGGAAAAGTCTGAATAATGTACCTAACCCCAGTTATAGATCCAATTACCTGGAGAAAGAATGAAAAGAAAAATACATAAAAAGAGTGAAAGATAGTCTGATTTAACAAGAATTGAGGCTGAATCGAGTTCAAATTTTCGCTAAGGAGTCTAAGGAAACTGGTCAAGAAGGAGCATCCACAGATTATTTCAATGAGAGGGCTATACAGAGGTACAAATGAGTATGTGGATAATGCATTTAACTACTGCCACCATCTTAGCTGACAATTCAAAGGTCCAGTCATAGCTTTACTTGAAAACATACCTTGTTTTCACTTTCAAAGTGAAGCAATTCAGGTAACTTTGAGACATAGCAACACATCAAGCACTTATAGGATGCATATGCTACTGTAAGAGAAACTAATACAAAAATGTATTGAGTTATGAATCAATAAGCTTCGACTCAAATGTGAATTTGTTAATAACTGGATAATTCATCACGTAATGTATACCAGTAGCACTCGCATCAAACAGTACATAACCAGATGGATGCAGGAGAAGCAACCATACACTTATCCATTAATCTCAAGTAGGAACACAGAATCAAATACTCACAAAACTTTATTGAGTCAATTCTTATGGCTTGAACATGAAGCTGTTACAGTGAAATAGGATTAACTTAGAGATGACAGATTCTTTTTTTTTTTAATTCAGTGACTAATCTTTCAAAATTTGTATAAATCATGTCAAAAAGTTGTTTTTGTTGATGTGATTAATAGATGGATATTCATGTAACATTTAGTGGACTGGCTACATTAGCAAAAACAACCTTTTGACCTGTTTATACAAGTTTAGGTCCGTCACTAAATTGAAAGCTTTATAAAGTTTAACACTAAATTGAAAAATTTTGAAAATATTAGACACTTTTAAATTTGTTATCCCTTTAACTTACTATTAAGAAGACCAAATTTTCTCCAAAAAGACTAACTTATTATCAAGAAGACCAAGTTTTCTCCAAAAAAATGAAGGCTTAGAAGATTTATCATCTTCAACATTATGCATTGAAATGACAAAACATGTACAGAATTGTCTACAAAATCCTTACACTGGGCATGCAAACACCACCTTCCAATTCCTGAGGCAATACAACTAATCCACATATGGGGAATAAGTCTTTTCACATGAATTCAATTATCAAGAAGTTCTTCCTAAGGTTGCACTAGGTCTTTTCAAGAAATCGAGCTTAAGACCAGGAACAATAATAACTAATAAGTAAAACCATAAAATGTCCAGGTCTTCCTCCATAGTAAGTCATATATTATTAGAATGGAATATCATAACAAAGAAGCATTAAATATAACAGTTCATTCAGAACTAGCAAATGAAGGTTTGGAAGTTCTAATAGATTCTGCATTCCATTATTTCAAAGCACAGAAAACAGTTTATCAATGAAAGAACATCAAATCTATCTGTAAGCTCAGAAAACTTTGCTGATATCGAGTTAAACCGTCAATTTCTGTTTACTTACAGCTTTTCCGTGTGTGCAAGAATTTGGCTTGAAAGCTCAGAAACTTAAAAAAAAATTGAAGTATTTGGTTCAGCCCTCAGGTTTCAAATGGAAGCCCCCCATCCACGATGATCAAGAACACAATTTCATACACACATAATGTCAATCGTACAGAATTCCCACGATGTATATATGTTAGAATTTCATATAAACATATCAACTGAGAAGTATATCGATAATAGATCAAGGAACCAACATTGCTTATAAGCATAGAATGTCCATGAGTAAACAAAGCCAAAGTACAAATTTCCAGCTTCTTGAGCATCCAAAAAGAGAGACAAAGTTTTTAAACTCATCGAAACCCAGTTAGAATCAGACACTTATATGATTATATCCTTAACAATGACATTGAAAAAGAAGCAATCTTGATAAGGCAATGAGAAAATAGAGAAAAACTCTTAACAATGACATTGAAAAAGAAGCAATCTTGGTAAGGCAATGAGAAAATAGAGAAAAACTCTTAACAATGACATTGAAAAAGAAGCAATCTTGATAAGGCAACGAGAAAAGAGAGAAAAACCCAATTCACAAAATGATCAGACAAATCCAAATTCACAATCTTCACGTTTGACTAATCCCAAAAGAGAGTACAAAGCAGAAGCTAACCTGGGCAGGGATTCTAGCCCCAGCAGTGTAAATAAATTGACTGGAATCCCCAGAAATAGCAGGGTACAAAACAGTGAGAGGATTGTAAGACCCTCCATTGGTGACCTTGCCCAAGAAAGCAAAGAAGAACATGTTAATGATATACAAACCACATCTCACAGCCTCTCCCATGGAGTCATGTTCCATCCTCAAAACCTCGTACGTAAATATCTTTACCAGAACACCAGACCATACCCACATGAAAGATATTATGAAATCCGACACGATCAAACCCGCCCCACCACCCATCTTCGAACAAAGATTCTTTGTTCTTGCTTTGTGTTCTGTTTTGTGGTTCCTGGTTTCTGTTTTCCGTTACTTTTCGAGTCAACCAGAACATGAGCATATTTAACCAAATAGTTTGTCTTTTTCTAATATTACTTTTTTTTTCTTCTAAATGTTTCAAAAATGAGAATCTTTAGTTATTAACTATTCAATTATTTAAAAAATTATGATATAGTTTTATTTACTCGATAGATCTTATTTATATAAAAGCTGAACTCTTTTTTATAATTTTAATCATTTAAAACTTTTTGAAAATTTTGAAAATATTTTTATAATATTAAAATTTCTTAAAAAAAGATCTTAATTCAATTTGATTTATTTCAATTTGTGCATCTCCACATCCTATTCATGTTCATACACTATAAACTTAAATTTGCAAAGGAAATTTTGTCAGAGAAAAGAAAAGATGTAGTCTTGCATTAGTTCATCTGCAATTGATTGAGACAGAAAGCAAGCAATTGTACAAGATTCCAAAGCATCTGTTCAGAACATTGCGCGCCTACTTACATGGAATGACCTTCTATCCAAAAACAAAAGCAGAAGTACAAACTTAAACCCAACACTGAAGTAAAAACCTCAGTGAAACATTAATTTGATTTGGTGCTTCTTTCTGATCATATGCAAAGAGAAAACCAAGGTTCATTGCAGAAAGAGCATTGGGGAGACAACTGCCTGAACACCTCCCAAGTGTTGGGAACTTTGCACAAGTGTGTACATTTGCCTCTTCCTTTCAAGCTGTTGTATGTTTTCCTTTGAACTAGAGTCCATCACTTCAAAACTGACCAAGCTGGATACCCTTACCTGGATATGATTTTCCAGCAAACGTTCTTGTCAGCATGTTACTTGCAATTTCGGCAATAATTTAGAAAGCCCTTGAATATTTCTTGATTTCGTATATGATTGAAGAAACAGATACAAGATCTTTGTTCAGTTGCGATCCCTCGTCAATCTTCTTTATGCTATCTGAAAGCCTGGTGTAGTAAAGCAGGAGCTGAGTTAATGCAGCCCTCAATATCTCCATGCCGCATAAGAAGTTGCTGAAACAAGTAAAAACATCTTTGTTCATCAGCTCAATTGCAGCCCTCCATCTGCTCGCAAAATCTTTCACAATTGGTTCGACTTCGGCTACGGTTATGGGCTTCTCAGAGCTCGAATTTGAGTCCTCCGCTGACAAATATCTTTCATATAAGGGCAAGTCCTTGTATATACATATTTCACAAGTAAATTCTTAGTAAACACTCACAGACACGAGTCTTCAAAAACTTGATAAGGTCACCAAAATGCTCTAACAGCAGCTCTTCCTGCAGGGAGAATGATAAAAATTGATAAATGAAAAACAAAAGAAAGATGATGCAGTAAGAGAGCATATATTCTGAAATGGCTACATGTTCCAGACTTATCCCGAGGCCTCCAATGACTCTACACAGACATCTAAATTACCTTTCACTAGTCAAATTTTGGATTTGTATCAGGTATTTGATTGCTCAAGAACATGGTATAATCTACATTCCAAAACTAATTAGATTTTCTACCATTCTGATTTTCAGTGGCCCATCTTAGAAGATTGCTTTCTCCCATTTCATGTAGGATAAATCCAACGACAAGAAATTTCAATTGTTAAGTAATTCTTGGTCATAGGTCACCAACAAAGGGTAGGTAATATGAAACGTATATAAGCATCCTTCCCTCCAAGTAATCAACCTCACTCCACCACCAACACAGCTTCCTTTATTTGCTTACCACAAACAGTCCTGTGTTGCTCCTAAGTAATTCCTCAAAATGCAGTTGAATTTTCCCACCTTCTGGACCTGCTTCCTGAAAAGAAAAAGAGTTGAATTGCTGGTGACTAGATGACAAGAATATTGCATTACATGGGAGACAAACTCCATCTAAAAGCCAAAAGAGGATTCTGCCTAGAAACTTAAGAAGTGGCATTGCTTGGCGTAATATTTTAGTTGATCCAAAATGGATAAATGAGCTCATATCCTGGTAGAACCAGGACATTAATATTCACTATATAAATTTACATATATAGTAAGTATATATATATACATACGCATGTGTTCTGTTATTTGGGGGAGGGGGGTCTAACAACCTCATGCTTGGTTGTCAGCCTAACCGAATCTGTTATTCCTAACAGATTCGTAGTATAAATAAGCAATAGATAGGAGGGGAAGGCAGGGATTGAGTATATTGTGAGTGATTTGAGCCTTAGGCTGGAGGGTGGACCTCGAAATCCAGGTTACTATTTGTATTCGGTTTTACAGCAATCTATAGCAAATACCTATTTTCCATACCTATTTTGTTGGATTCTATCATATCCTTACCTTAAGTACTGCAATTGTCATATCATAGTTGTTTATAAGAAAAACAATTTGCAGTTTTGGTTTTGGGAACATCTTGGCAAGCTTGATAAGTAAGTCATCAACAGCCATTCTCAGCCGCTCCAAATTCAACTCAAGCTGTACAGAATTTACCAAAACATAAGCATTTCGACATTAAAAATATCAACATAAAGTGATAATATGCATCTCAAATGTTGATATGCAAATGCCTCTTACCTGTCCATCTCCAAATTCAAAGTTAAGGTGAATGAGAGAAGCTGTGAATTCAGCATAACGTCTCATGACATAATGAGGATGCACATCATCTTCCCACAGAGTCTTCACAATGGCATTGCGCAGACTGCTAAGGTGCAAGTCGAAAACCATCTTAAAACGAGGCCACAAAGAAATATTGACCTGTTTGATGTAGTACAATCGGTCTTAATTAAAATCATCAATCTCTACTAAATCACACATAGCCCAGCATGGTTTTGAAACCCGGACCGGACAGGCCGATTCGACCGGTGACCGGTCGGCTATCCGGTCCGAGTGAGCCCTAAAAACCAGTCCCCCATTGAACCAGTGGAAACCGGTGAGAACCAGTCAATTGGCTGGTCGAACCGGTTCGACCACTGGTTCAATAATTTTTTTATTTTTTTATTTTTAAATATTTTTTATATTATTTGGTTTAATATTACTAATATTATATATAATTAAATATAATTATTGCGTAATTATGACATCACACCGATTCGACCGGTGGTCGAACCGGTGACCAGTAAGACCTCCGGTTCAACGTCCGGTCCGGGTTTCAAAACCTTGTAGCCCAGCATTAAAATAAGCCAGTGTCATATATCCGTGTTTGTGTTCCAGTTTATCCCTTTTTAAGGTATTGAAACATAAGCAGCTATTTTGAACATCATATTTTTCCAATAGTCCCATAAAAATCCTAAGCTCAGTGATAGACAGGTAAAGATATGGATAAGAAATTCACCAAAATGTCAGTTGTCAGTGATCTAAAAAACTGCATCATAACATACCTTGTCCAAGTAAGAGTCCAGGCATGGAATCCGGCGTCGAGACATAATAAGCTGAAAAGCAAATTCTTTTAAAATTCTGTAGTTGGAAAGATCTTACAGTTTTCATATTTATGACAAGCAGAAATTCAAACACTTCTTGTGCTGCAAGTAAACATTTTCTACTGTTATATTAAGCAGTTAAACTAGAATGAACGATCAACAAATAAAACCAAAGAGCTTAACTACACTAAAACCATTTAGCAATTGCATTACAGATTAAATTTGAGGAAAAAGAAGATTAAGTTGTGTCTATCAAGAAGATCTGAAACAACTATTTTTTTAATAGATAATATATGCCAGGACACAGGACAAATGTACCTAAAATGAAGAGTTAAAAAGAACAATTTTCGAGAGAGAGATGCCAAATTGACCTAGGATTTAATTTATTCTGGAATGACTGATCCAGGCCAAGAGAGGCCACTATGGATGCAATGCTCCTGGACTTAAATCAAGATAACACAGAAACCAGTATGGTATAATAGTGCGTTGAAAAAGAAGCACTCTGTTTATGGAATGAATATCACCTGATGTTGATGTATGATGCGAATCATAAGCATTAGACCTATGGCATCATAAGAATTTGGAAGTATTGTATTGAAGTGTTCATCAACAACAGCAAAAGGACCTGAAGATATTACAGTAATAGCACATCAGAAAGTTCTGCTATACCCATTTTTAAGCTTGAAATAGGTGATGGCAATGAAACTTCATAATGTTGCATACATCCCTCAAGGATGAGTAAAGGGTGGTTCAATTTGGTTTCTGCCAAAATTATAAACCAACCAACTTATATAATGGTTCTCTATTTTTAAACCAAACCAAACAAATTCAAAAGAAGAATCATGGACATAAATTTCTCTTTTTTTATTAAAGGAACAAATTTTAATAGGAATTAATAAAAAAGAAGAATTGATTGAATTAACTGAAAAAGATAATTTCCTTAAATTTTGGATTATTTCTTTTAACAAAAAGTATCTTATATGAAAAATTACAATAAGAATAGTGATAAATAACACTAAGAGTCAAAATATATGGACTTATGATATTGGTTTGGGTTAGATTAAGATCAAAAACCAAAACAAATATTAGATTTTTTAATTTTAAGAGCCGAACAAAATTTCTTGTTTAATTTTGAAGAAGCCATTGGTTTCAAGTTTATTTTAATGGTTTGGTTAGGATTAAATGAGTTGGGTGGTTTGTGTTCACTCCTAAAGTCCACATAGAAATTGCAAATTTGGTAAGCATTATCACTTCCCAACACGTCAATATTTCTTGTTGGCCATGTTAAACAGTTTAGCAAAGAACATATTACCTGCAAAAATTTCGTAAAATATTGATTCCTCCCCAAAAAATTCATCACAGAAAAGATACCTGCAAGTGTGAAAGGTGTCACAATTCGTGCAACTTAGGACATTCTGTTCATTGATATTGAGAAGCAAAAAAGGACAAGGGAAATTTTAGCCTACTCAGAGGTAGCAGTATCCATCAGCAACTTGTGCAAGCTTCTGAAGAGAACTTCATAAGGATACTTTTGGGAGTTGGCTTCAGCTATATGAGGTATCAATGCTGGTTGCTCAATTTCCTAAAGGCAATCAAAACAGAAATTATTATTCCAGTTGACACTAAAGAAGTGTCAAAAATAGCAAAAGAAGTTGGACTTGCCCCTCCGAAATGTTTCTAGAATTCGAATACCACCTTCAAAATGTTAATCCTCTCCCCAAGTGCAAAAATGGATGATCTGTTCTTCAACGTTTCTCTTGATCTTGAAAACAGACTAGTACTTCTTGTGTCAACTCCTATTAGATCGCTAGATGTGGCTATATCTAACTGTAACTTCTCCAATGCTTGAATATAAGCACGAAAATGTGCACTTAGAACCTGCAAGAAGGTAAAATAAGCATAACATCTACCAGCTTGCTGCCCTTCTCAAATTGCTATGAATAATTTCCACACAATACGATACAAGTATCCTGATTAATTGAATAATTTACATTAGTGATTTAATTGTTATCCATTTCTTCTCCAAGCCTGTTCCAAATGTTGTCCATTTTGTGAAGAAGAAAAAAGATAGGATGAAGTAGAAGAAAATTGTTGGCCACATCAATCTTTCTTCTAAGCAAATCTTCCATTTCTGAAGCATTCACCTTATTCATGGTGTCAATGTATGCTCCACGAACTTCATTGTACACCTCCTTGCCATTCTCTTTGAGGAATGTAATTACATACCTACAATTCCACATAAGCATCTAGTCAACTACAATAAGAATGTACGCTAAGCAAAACAATAGTGTTCCACTAGGTGAATATAAAAGCAGTTGTTACCAAGTCTTAACTTTTTCAAATCATGTATAAGCTTGTTGTGCATGCGACAGATTTATGAAAGTGTGCAGAAATGAATCACATAAAACACCTAGCAAACTGGCGTTGGATCTGTTAACTGTATTCATTCAACTTCAATTGTTGCATTTTCACATCATGCAATTCTAGGTTTGGACTTTGCATACCTCGACAAAACCAGAGCATGAAGTTTGAACTCTACAACTCATCAGAAGAGTGATGTGGTGATTAATCTATATTTCTCATCATCCAGTACAGAGTTGCAACTCCATTTCATCATTTTATGAGAAGAAAAACTAAAAAATGCTCAGTAACTTGTCATAGGTAACAAAACACAAGCCACCATAATTTTCTTATGTGCCAACAAATTTTAAAAAGCAACCACTTAAAGATACATCAATGATGGATCAAAACAAACCATCTTAGGTGCGATATTTTAGAATGGTAGATGCAACTCACTTGTATTTCAAGAGAACACTCTGTTGAAGAATTTGAATGTTTGTTTTTGGCTTTCTCAAAGCATAGAGTTTCTGAACAATGAAATCAAACACCTGCATAAAGAAAATTGATGCCAGAAAGAGTGTAACTGCAGTTTCAGAAAGAAAAAGAACATCTTCTGGAATGAAGAAAAATAGGGGAAAAGCCCAAACTAGGTAGTTGTTAGACACTTAATGAATCCATTTTATCCACAGAATAGAACTTCTAGAGCCTTGTTCATTAATTAAGAAGGAAAAACTTTCAAAATAAAATTTTAAATTAAGAATAGATGTAATTTAACAGCAGCGTATGATATGATAAATATAAAGCACGGAAGTTCACTTCTTGAAAATTGAAAATACAAATATGGAGGACGCAATGAGTGAACTTGAATTGAAACAGAAGCCAAACATGTGCAAATGACGAGACAATCAACAACATTAAGTATCTGATAACTCCAGAATATGACCTTGGAAACTGCTTTCTGTCTGAGTTTTTCAAGCTCGGGCTGAACATCTTTTAGCGCTTTAGAACTTTTAACCAAAGGATCCACTTCCACAAACTTTAGCTTCTTACTAAGAATTTCAAGAGTCCGCAAATATTCATCATTGACCTGAATAAAAACCAATATGAGTAAGATAATGCTAATGCCAAGGAACAACAATTCAGATCTATAGAGCAATTTTTTCACATTGCAGTAAAAGGGGAGGAAAAAAAGAAAGACAAGAGAACTGTATGATGGCTGGAATCCAAGCACTTAAATGAACCAACACAT
>JANIPN010000217.1:4937474-4949903 GCA_027478595.1 Erythroxylum anguifugum | reverse complement strand
CTCAGGTTTAGCAGGATTTTCAACCAATAGCATTAGGGTAGCTTCTGTATATATTTCTCACATTGTTCTAATGCAAGCATGAAGCAAATACCTTTCATCACATTGTTCTATCGAGTATTCTTTCACTCAAAGAGGATAGCTCAATGTCCCGAAGGAGGAGACTGCAAACTAGTAAATCCGAAGATTTCCTTCACGAAACACATGGCGAATACGAAACGCCCCTCTCTCTCTCTTCTTTACTATGTCGGCGCTTCGATCTCTGCTACGCTCTTTGAGTTCTTTTTCTCGTTTGCTTTTATTATTTTTTGGTTTCATTTTCTTAGCTTTTCGATAGTTTTAGAGAAACCAAAGGTCTTTTCTTGATTGAATATAAAGAGAATCAAACCAGCAACTTTAGAATTCAAGGAAGAAACAAAATGGCCGATCAACTCACTGACGACGAGATCTCCGAGTTCAAGGAAGCATTCAGATTGTTCGATAAGGATGGCGATGGTTCGTTCATTTGTTTCATTCTGTGTGTGTGTGTGTGTGAGTGTATGTATGTATATGGATCAAATTCATAAACACACAGGCATAAATGTATTAATGTGTATGCTCCTTACGAGACTGTATGCCCCTGCTAGATATGGCTTTTGGGTTTTTTCTTTGGTTCCTAGTCCTGTTTAAGGTTATTTACGATGTTGGTTGTTCTCGTTGGGTCTTGTTAGAAGAAATTGGAGAAAAAGATACGGTCTTTATTAGTCAAATGACTTGATTTTTAGCATTTCGGTCGTGTTTATGTAGAGTCTAGAATTTTGTGAAGAGGATGCCTTGCAGCTCTCTGTTTTATTGATGTTTTCTCAATTTGCGTTTTGGGTTATACAGGGGATTCGGTAACATTGTTGGCTTTCTTGTTTTGTAGTCAATTTTATTTTTTCCTGCATATGTATGTTCGTGTGTGTGGAAGATATAAATATGGTGTCAAATAGTATATAAAGCATAAAGATTTGTTGTGATCTTATGTTTTATGAGTGGTCCCAATTCACTTCAGCATTTAATGCATATGAATCGAGCTCTTCTGCGTGCAAAGTTTTTGTATTGATTACCATTTCGTGTTATTGCATCACCACAAGCAGTTGATGATACAAACTTGGATCCTTTTTGATTCTTACTCAACAAATCAATTGCTTTCCTCTCTGGGCATTGTGATAATAATGATGTTATTAATCACAATGTCTATATGATGTTGTATGGAGTATCTGCTTCCTCTTTGTGTGTTTTCTGATGCAGATGTGGTCTTTTTCTAGGATTTCTATTGATATTCAACGTATGTGGTTAGGTTGCATACGTGGACAAATAGAGAATTTTTTCTATGTTCTGTTATTGCGTGGATGCTAAATTTGATGAGGAGTGTTGGTGAGCAATCTAGATCAAATTAAGGTAGTTCGACAAAATCCAAGATTGTTTCTCCTTTAGGTGTAAGATTGTTCACGGATAGCTTTGTTTATTTCTTTAATTCCTGCTGGACAACAGTTTCGGCTCTGGTTTGATGATCTGCATGTGGTTAACACTTCAATAAGCTTAAATAAGTTTGTTTGATTTGCAGGTTGTATCACCACCAAAGAGCTTGGAACTGTGATGAGAGCACTTGGACAGAACCCCACCGAGGCAGAGCTGCAGGGTAATGGAACCATCGACTTCCCTGAATTCCTGAACCTCATGGCCAGGAAGATGAAGGATACTGACTGCGAGGAATAGCTGAAAGAGGCATTCAGAGTTCTTGACAAGGATCAGAATGGATTCATCTCTGACGCTGAGCTTCGCCATGTTATGACAAACCTTGGCGAGAAGGTCACGGATGAAGAAGTCGATGAAATGATAAGGGAGGCTGAAGTCGATGGAGATGGCCAGATCACGGAGTTATTCAAGGGTGTGCTTGTTTAGTGGGTACGAAGAGAAAGGAATAGATGTGAGGTTTAAATGGCTTATACTTTCATTCTTAATTTTTGGACATTGCAACATTCTTCTCAATTATGAGAGGAATAAGAGTCATTCATCCAATATCTTTTGTTCTTCATTATCATAGTAGCTTTGCCATCATTATTTATTCTTGCCCTATGATTCAAAGCAATGCTTGTTTTTTTTCTAGTGCAGTAAGATTTGACATTTTTTAACTAATATTATTATTAATTAATTAGTACAATATAACTAATTACAATATAATTAATCAAAATATAATTAATTTTTATTTCGCAATATTTTTTACAAACCAACCACTATCAATGGTAATGATAATGATAATGATAATGATAATGATAATGATAATGGTAATGGTAATGGTAATTATTATTTTTTTGAAGAAATGGTAATGGTAATTATTCTTTTCTCTTAACCAACTATTATAATTATAATGATAATATTGATCCTCATTTCGCATTATATTCATTCTTATTCTTATTACTATTTTCTTATACAAATCAGTCGCCCCTTAAGTTATGTTTTCTGTGATTTTCCCATATTATAACTTCCGTATCAATTTGGTTAATATGGAATGGATTGGTTAAACATTTCATTAAGGGGGCCTGATCTTGACTCTTATATGTGGTATTCATTCTCATTCCGCTCTTGGAATCACATAAAGCAATGGTTGGAACAGCTAGCAAAATCCAACCACTTTACCTCCCTAACCCTTTCTCATATAGGCTTTGAATTCAATCTACTAAATTGTCTATTAACTTTGGAATAGATCAAAGTTAAAAATCGATTAAGGATAACAATAAATTGGGCTTAATTAGTCAATATCAAGTTCAAAAACATAGCTCGACTCGATAAAGCTTAAGTCCCGGCCGAAACAAAATCATCTTTATAAAATATTATTTTGCTTAAGAATTGATAGAGTTCAAGCTGTTCGATCTAGCTCAAACTGAATGGTATGAATAGATAAATTCAAATTATATTGAGCCAAGTTTGTCATTTATATTACCAATATCAACTATGATGTTAATGCTATTTCTTTTAAATTGTCTTTATTAGGTGGAGTTTTGTTTTATTGAATCTAACATTAATAGAAATGAGCTAATTTCCTCCTCATTAGAATGACTTCAATGAAATAAATATAATAAGATTAGTCGTGATCATTTTAATATAGTATAGCTGTAAAATGTTAGCCGCGTATAAGTCAAGTAACCATTAAAAATGGCAGGGTTTATTCCTTCCGGTTCGATTAAGCTCAGCTTAATTTGAAATCAACGAATTCGACTTGAATTAATTGAATTTTAAATTGAGTTTGAGTTTTTTAAAATTAAGTTTTAAATTGAGCTCATGAACCAATTAAAATTTAAAATTTTCAAAAAAATAATGTCTTTTTTTATTTAAAAAATGTCTTTTTTAATTTTAGTGATGGGTGGGCCTAAAAATTAAAAATATATTAAATATCATAAAATTTTGGGCCTAGGCCCAACCACCACTAATGACCCCGTATTGATTTATTATTTCTTCTTAAATTAATAAAACATGAAAGTATCACACGAAAAGGGCAAAATCGAGAATTAAGTGAAAGTCAAGCGCCTTATAATATAAGAGCCATTCTCGCCCTCTCTCTGTTCTTGACTATTTCTGTGCTTCGATCTCTGCTACGCTCTTTGAGTTCGTTTTCTCGTTTGCTTTTATTATTTTTTGGTTTCATTTTCTTAGTTTTTCTATAGCTTTAGAGAAACAAAGGTCTGTTCTTGATTGATTGAATATACAGAGAATCAAACCAGCAACTGTAGAATTCAAAGAAGAAACAAAAATGGCCGATCAACTCACTGACGACCAGATCTCCGAGTTCAAGGAAGCTTTCAGCTTGTTCGATAAGGATGGCGATGGTTCGTTCCCTTGTTTCATTCTCTCTCTCTATATATTTGTGTTTGTGTGTGTGTGTGTGGATCATATACATAAAAATAAACACACAGGCATACATGTATGTATGTGTATGTTCCTTACGAGACTGTATACCCCTGCTAGATCTGGCTTTTGGGTTTTTTCTTTGGTTCCTGGTCCTGTTTAAGGTTATTTACGATGTTGGTTATTCTCTTTTGGTCTTGTTAGAAGAAATTGGAGAAAAAGATACGGTCTTTATTAGTCAAATGACTTGATTTTTAGCATTTCGGTCGTGTTTATGTAGAGTCTAGAATTTTGTGAAGAGGATGCCTTGCAGCTCTCTGTTTTATTGATGTTTTCTCAATTTGCGTTTTGGGTTATACAGGGGATTCGGTGACAGTGTTGGCTTTCTTGTTTTATGGTCAATTTTAGTTTTTCCTGCATATGTATGTTCGTGTGTGTGAGGGATATAAATATGGTGTCAAATATTGTATATTTGTGATCTTATGTTTTATGAGTGGTCCCAATCACTTCAGCATTTAATGCATATGAATCGAGCTCTTCTGCGTGCAAATTTTTTGTATTTTGATTACCATTTCGTGTTATTGCATCACCACAACCACAAGTAGTTGATGATACAAACTTGGTTCCTTGTTTATTCT
The DNA here is from genome assembly GCA_027478595.1 of Erythroxylum anguifugum. Classification (NCBI taxonomy): domain Eukaryota; kingdom Viridiplantae; phylum Streptophyta; class Magnoliopsida; order Malpighiales; family Erythroxylaceae; genus Erythroxylum; species Erythroxylum anguifugum. The sequence goes on along the minus strand of JANIPN010000217.1, from coordinate 4,945,401 downwards.
TACTCAACAATTCAATTGCTTCTCTCCGAGCACTGTGTTAATAGTGATGCTGTAGGGATTATCTGCTTCCTCTTCGTGTGCTTTCTGATGCAGATGTGGTCTTTTTCTAGGATTCCTATTGATATTCAACGTATGTGGTTAGGTTGCATATGTGGATTAATAGAGAATTTTTTATACGTTCTGTTATTGCTTGGATGCTAAATTTGATGAGGACTATGTTCTGTTACTGAGCAATCTAGATCAAATAAGGTAGTTCGACAAAATCCATGATTGTTTCTCCTTTAGGTGTAGGATTTTGTTCTCCGGATAGCATTGTTTATTTCTTTTTTGTTCTCCGGATAGCATTGTTTATTTCTTTAATTCCTGCTGGACAACAGTTTCTGCTCTGGTTTGATGGTCTGCATGTGGTTAACACTTCAAGAGGCTTAAATAAGTTTGTTTGATTTGCAGGTTGTATCACCACCAAAGAGCTTGGAACTGTGATGAGGTCACTTGGACAGAACCCCACCGAGGCAGAGCTGCAGGACATGATTAACGAGGTGGATGCTGATGGTAATGGAACCATCGACTTCCCTGAATTCCTGAACCTCATGGCCAGGAAGATGAAGGATACTGACTCCGAGGAGGAGCTGAAAGAGGCATTCAGAGTTTTTGACAAGGATCAGAATGGTTTCATCTCTGCTGCCGAGCTGCGCCATGTGATGACAAACCTTGGCGAGAAGCTCACGGACGAAGAAGTCGATGAAATGATAAGGGAGGCTGATGTTGATGGAGATGGCCAGATAAACTATGAGGAATTTGTGAAAATTATGATGGCCAAGTGAGTTCCTTCATGAGGTATCTGTTCTGACGGTGATGGGAATGTTCTGTATTACCATTAATGTATCTTGGGAAACTTAAAAGTGTTGTTGGCAGATATGTTATTGATCTTTAACCCTTAGCTGTAAAACCTTCGGGATTTAACATCCTACTTGAGTTCCTACAAAATGGGAAGAATTTTAAATTTTAATAGTGAAAAGCTTCACAAGCGGGGATGGCGATGGGCGACTTACGGGCTTAAATTAAACCATTGGTCAAATGTAAATGTAGGCAGATTGGTTCAACTATTTTAAGTAAAATGATATCGTTTTATTTAAAAAAGTTAAATTTTTAGTAAATTTGGACTTAGGCAATTCAAACCTGAGTTTAATTAAAAAAAGTTATTTTATATTTTTAATTTTTAAAAATTTAGTAGAATTGACCTATGAGTCAGCTCATTATCATCCTTATTCACAAGCAGACGTCTTTAAGGATAGAAATTATTTATTAAAAAAACATAATTGATTCGACGGATTCAACTATAAAAATTTTGAATTATTCAATTTTTTGATTTAATTTATTTTAATAACTTTTTTATTAAAAATTCATCAATTTATTAGTTAATCGATTAATTTATTTAATTAATTAACGTTTATAAATTAAAATGAATTAATTAATTTTTAATTAATAATTTTTTATTTAAATTTTAAATTTTTTGATGAGTAATGATGTTCTTTTTTAATTATATTTTAAATTATTTAATTTTATTTAATCTTTAGCCAATTTTATGACAATCTAATACTCGTTAAACCTTTTAAACTTTAAATCTTTTGTCTTACTCATTTAACTTTCAATTCAGCTTTTAAAAAAACTGGTAACTAAATGAGGAAATAGAATAAGAGATCATTAGTTTTTAATTTTTTTATTTACTTTAATAAATCTTATTATTAAAAATCAATCAACAAATTTTTGTAAACTAATCGATTTTTTAAATCAAAATAAACTAATTAATTTTTGTTTAATAATTTTATTTTTTAGTCAAATTTTGAATTTAACTAGAATTTCTTTCAACTATATTTTAAATTTTTCAATTTTATTTCATTTTTAATCTTAAATTTTTTTGTTATTCCAAATCCGAATTTTAAAACATTGATTTTCTTAATCGAAGAGAATAAAAAGAAACGTTAAAATATTGTCATTAAAAACGTAGTCTTCTCTTACATGATTCAAAAGGTAGTTGTTGGGAAGAAGAAGAGGAAAGAAAAGAAACAGAAGAACAAGAACCAGATGAAGAAGAAGAAGAAGAAGAAGAAGAAGGTGACAGATATGCCACAACTTCTTCAATCAAATCTCTGCAAATACAGTCCTGCAAAGCCAACCCTATCCTACCTTGCTCCCGTTTCTCTCCCCAAGAAACATCTCTGCACACTTCATTCACACTCTCTACCATCGCCTTGCTGATCCAGAGGGGTGACTCCACCTCTCTCTTCATCGTCTCCCAACTTTCTTGGATCATTTCTGGTGTTGTGATTCTCTCAATGAAACTTGGGTTCGTACCCTTTTCTCCTCCTGCCTTCTTCTTCTTTTGTTGTTGCAGATTTCGTCCTAGAACATTAAGCAATCCTTGAAGAGTTTACTCATATTGTGGAGCTAAGTCATGCCATAACTTTTTTTTTAATACCTTCTTTATTATTTTCCTCTGAGTTATTTTTTAAAAAATATTATTTATCTCTTATAATATTATTTAGTTACTATATAATTTAATGTTATTTTGAGTTTTTATCTATTTTTTAATTTAAAATGTATAGTATTATATTTTTATATTTCAATACAAATTTGATTTCTGTAGACATAAAACTGATGAAATAAACAATATCAAAGAGGTAATTTATAGTTTTCAAATGAGATGAATAAATTCAAGTCTTAAAACTTTTTAATATATATATATATAAGGCAGTGTTTGGTTTTTTGAGAGTGACAGTGGAAAAGTTGATAGATAAGTCACTCTTACTGTTACTTTACAGAATTATACCTAAGATTTTTATTTTATATAGCTCCTCATTTAATTCTTTGGAAGTCATTGGATCTTTTTTCTGGTTCGAGAAGCTCCTCCCTTCCTCGATTCCGTCTCGAAGAGTAACTAGGACAAATTCAGTCACGTTTTCATGTTCCAATACTTTTCGTTTTTGATTATTCTCAAAGAAGAAGATTATATATATATATATATAGTTATAGTTATAGTTATAGTTATAGTAACATTATTGTTAAGTGAAATTTGATACTTCCAACTTGCATTGAAGAAATGAGATTGAGTTGGACATAAGAAATAGCTAATTTTCAGCTTTATAAGGCTTTTACTTCATGTGGTCTTTGATTAGTCTTTTTCTTTTTCTTCTTTGATATTCCTTCATTACTTTGCTTTTTCTAACTTTCCTTTTCCCCTTTGACTGAATCATGAAAGGAAATGACCATCCAACCTTAAAGTAATATCATGACCTGGCCCAAAATTAATTCACTTCAAGTTGAACACTACACACACACATATATATATATATATATATATATATATATATATTAAAGGGGAGATAATATTTTTAAAAGTTTAATTTGCTAAATTTTTTAAAATTTTCATCAAATTAGTGATTAAAATTTCAAAATTCTTACAAATCAGGATAAAACTTTTTTTTTTAGTAAAGATAATTTTTTGACCTGATTTATGCAAATTTTTAAAAATTAATCATTAAATTTAAAACTTTAAAAAGTTTACTAAACTAAAAAATTCTAAAATGTTAAACATTGTTTAATTTGTTTTACACACACACACACATATTAAAGGGGAGATAATATTTTAAAAATATCTAGTTTTTAAACTTTTTAAATTTAGTGTCAAAACTTTTTAAAATTTTTAATTTAGTGAATACAATTTCAAAATTCATACAAATCAGGTTAAAATATGGTTTTTACTTATGTGGTTAATAGATGAATAATCACGTGACATTTGACAGACGTACACATCAGTAAAAATAATTTTTGGCATAATTTATATAAATTTTACAAAATTAATCATTGAATTAGACTAATTTTTAAAAAAATCCTAAAATGTCATGCATTGTTATGCCTTCTAAAGGGTGGCTGAAGTTTGAGAATTCATCATTTTTGGTTAGACAAATCACTTCTGATAATGATCATTATTTCAATGCATGAACTAGAATTGGAAGATGGTTTTTGTTTGTTTTCCCCTTTTTATGATTAAAGGTACGTATTGTAAGAACTGTTTCCCATTTTCAGAATTGTACTTTGTAATAATTACTCAAGAGTAGTAATTGTGTCTCCCACCTAACCGATACAAATGGTCTGCAACACCAAAGTTGCTTGCTATGATTGTTAATTTGGAATCCTAAAACAAAAAAGCAGCTCAAGCCTTCCACTTTACTCTACCAACTAACTATATCTCCTCCCCAAAATCATGGAATTCCAGTTTTTGTTTTATTATTATCCAGAGAACTGATTCAACACAGTTTTCTTCTATGTTCTTTAATTTGTTTATAGACATTGTTCAAGTTTCCTGATAAACAAAAGAACTCTAACCATAGTAGCTAGAATTTGTTGAAGGAAACTTCTGCTAACTGAGTAATTAAGATCTTTTAAAACTTGGAATGGAGAGCTTTCACACAAGAGGGAATTGAATGTAATCGAAATGATTGCAAATAAATGAGAAGAAGAAAGCTTTGACTCACCTGTTATGGCCCTGCAATTTTTGTAGTAGTCCTCAAGCACTGAAACTGAAACTGGACTTGGAGTTGGCTGCACCAACTGACTATTGCCCTTTTGATCACTAACACTGTTCACAACCTCTATCATCTTCTTCAAGGTTTTCAGGTCCTCATCACATTTCTGCAGAGCTCCCAACAGTATCTGTCTCTTCTCTGCCACTGTCCCTGGATCGTCTTCTAACCCCATCAACCTTGTGACCAGATCAGTCGATGGTGGGAGTTTTTCTGGGATTTTTAAAGGGTCTGTAGCTCGTCTGATATCTGCTGATAACGTTGGACTTCTCGGAACATTGCCGGCGAGTTTCTGAAGATCTTCATCTTTTTTAATGGTTTGTTGTTGCGGTGAAGAAGAAGAAGGAGGTGATGCTTCCTTCTGTTTTGTTGGAGAAGGAGCTAAACTACTGCTCTTTCCCTGCTTCTTCCCTGCAAGATAAAATCCATCAAATGAAAGTAGTTGAAACAATATGTGCATGGATAGTTAGTTCAGATGATTCTACTAACCGAAGGTGATGAATCTGCGGCGATTTTGCTGCTTGGAAACTAGCCTAAGAATGGCGGACATGCAACCAATCTTCTTGGCATGCATATTCTCAGGCGTCGGAGAACTTTCCCGCCGGTAAGATGATGAACGCAAAGCATCTTGTTGCTTCATCATCGTCATCATCAGTCTCCGACCCTAGAAATGAATGTATGCGTTTGTTAGACCTCTCACGGAAAAGATTAAAAAGCATATCATGAAAAGCTTCAAGGAGCTGACGTTAATGTCATTGAGAGAAGGGAAGTTGTCTTACCTAAAAGCACAGGATAGTAAAGAAAAGGTTAGGGATAAGGCTTAGGTAAAGGAATTAAAGCTAATGATAAGCCATGCACGTGGATTGATTTTAGCTTTCCTTTTCCTTTTCCTTTTGCTGATTTCCATGGAAATTTTATTAGTGATTGGTAGGCTTGAAAATTAAGGAGGACAATGGGTAATGCTAGGCTAAGGTTTATTCAAGATTTTACTTATTGGATAGGATTAAATTTATTTATAAATTTTAAAAATTAAAAAAGATGTTATTTATGTGAAAATTTTGTGTTCGACCCTAATCTTAATCTAAAATTTGATCGAAACTTTATCTTTAGTCGGTCGTGCCTGAGAAACTACCAGTTTTGTTTGGTGGGTCGGAAATGCTCGACTTATTCATTTTTTTGATAAACTATTAAGAGCTCATATAGCCCATACTGGATTAATCGTATTCTGAGCCGGAGCAATGAACCTACTTGAAGTGGCTCACTTCATACCGAAAAAGCCAATGTATGAAATTAAATTTTTAATTTTTTTAAATTAAAAATACTATCGTTTTACTCAAAAACGATATTAATTTATTTAATAATTTCAAACTTTGAGCCAGACTGGACAATATGAGACCAACTCAAAGCCCAAATTAAAAAAAAAATGAGTAAAGATTTGACAACTTAGTCTGGCCTGATTGACTTCAGGTTGAGTTGAGCTGAACAAAAATTGTCATTCCTAATATTACATTATATTCTTTTAATAGAACAAATTTTATAATTATTAAATAGCAAATATATACTAAATGAAACTTTAAAATGTAAATAATTAATATTGCATATTTTGAGTAAATTAGTTAACAAATCAAGTGATATGTTAAATAATATTTATAGTCAAATAATTAATGATATCAAGAAATTGAGTAATGCTACAATGCTAATACTTTCACTTATGGTTTTTTCCCCCTCTCTCGTTTATTTATTTAGCATTGAGATTGTATTTTATATATCTTTACGTGATTTAAATTTTTTAAATTTAAATTTTTATATTTTAAAATTATTATTTAAGCAATTCTAATATTGTTTAAATATTGAACAATTTCTTTATATCATAACTTGTTTTTTTTTTGATGCAATCATAACTTGTTTTTTTAATTCATAGATTATAATTCTACAATAGTGTTGCATTAAAATTAAAAAAATTAATATTATATCATTTTGATTACAAGCATAAATAAAAATTAAACTAATTATGACAATAACAAACATGAAAATTACAATGAAGAAAAAAATCAAATTACATATGATCTCATTGCATTTAACCTTTAAAATTTTAAAATGAAAAGGTTCCTTTTATGATTGAATTTAACTTGTAAAACTGGTGTGGAGAAAGTGAATAATGTCTCTTTTATTAACAATCATAACATCTTATTACTCGAATTAGAATTTGATTAAGCATTCAAAACATCAATTAGAAACAACTTCATGAGACAAAATTTAGTAAGTGAACCTCCAAGAAGTTCATATGGTAATTGTTATTAGGAATGATATCCAGGTTGAAGCTCAACCTAACCCGACTTGATCTAATTTGTTAATTCAACTTAAACTTTTGGGTCAATCCTAAATTTAGGAGGTTAATTCGAGAATCGACCCGAGTCTAAATAATTCATACATTTTATTATAAAATGACGTTGTTTTGTAGTTTGGATTAGACTTGAGTTGCATTTTTTAAGGGTCTAGCTGAGCCAAGTTATCTATATAAAAGAAGTGCATAAGGCAATGAATCTGCATTTTCAAAAGCTCTGTCACCATGTATTTTGGATTAGACTCAGACTCGATTTGATTTCTTGATTCAATTTAAATTTTGGTTAGTCTTAGACTTAGACACAGTAGACTTGCCGCACGCTCAGGGCACAAATCAGGGAAGACGCGTAGCACAGATTACAATGAGAAAAGATGGTTTTGGTATAAAACGAAAGATAATAGCGGATTATGGCCACATCAGATATATATATTTCAATGTATTACCAATCTTTACTAATTTATTCCTTGTACTCTACATCTTTGTTATTATGTCACATATGCATGTGAGTCTACTGGAAACAGCTTTTTTACATTGTAGGGGTAAAGCTGCGTATTATCAGACTCCTCAGATCCTACTTCAATGCAGGAATTCGGAGTATGATGATGAAGACGATGAGTTTGAGACCCAACCTAATGGCGTAAACAACTCGTATATTTTGTTATAAAACAATGTTATTTTGAGAGTTTAGAATAGACTCGAGTTGCGTAAACAACCCGTAAACAACCTAATGCCCTAAACCAACCCAACAACCTAAAGCAAGGGCATGAAATCTTCTGTCCCCAAATTTGTGTACTAACCCTGTACCATAAGATCCAAGTTATTTATTTAGGTCGGACTCATATAAATAGATGGCTTGGATCTTATGGGTCAGAATTGATATACAAATTTGGGAACAGATCAAAGCAAGTAAATAAGGCAACAAGTGTAACGCCCCAAATTAGGGGTTAGCATATTGAGCAAATTTAGTCCGATTTATGTTCTGTCTCTTTGACATTTTGGC
>JANIPN010000217.1:4918576-4932640 GCA_027478595.1 Erythroxylum anguifugum | reverse complement strand
GTCTTTGATCTTTAAAATTTTTAAAAAATTTTCTTCTAATTTTTAATTTTTAAGAAAAACTTTTCTCTTAGACTGTGATTACAAAATAAAGATGAAATACATACAGTATGAATATCAAACGTGAACTAATCAAATGTTACTAATATATAATAATCCAACTCAGTTCTTAACTCGATCCAAACTAATTAATTTTAAAAATTAATAATTTAATTTAATTATAATAAATTATTAGTTTAAGTTACATTTAATTAATTTAATTTGAGTTTAACAACTAGGTTGAATCGTCATTTATAAAATATTTTATTAATATATCTAATGTTTATATTGCGTGTATCTCGTCGTTATTTTTTACAAAATTTTACGAGAAGAGATATTTCTAGAAAACTGAAAACTAAAGAAGTTTATTCGAAAATTTTAAAAATCAGGGAATTCTCCTAAAGTACTCATCTTTTTAAAGTTTAAGGTTGAAATATTGTCATTTTAGAGTATTTTTGTGGAACGATATCGTTTTGTGAGTTCAGATTGCTAAAGCCTTTGAACTGATGTACAAACTATCCCCAAGCCCGAACTCCGATTAAATAGAGTTTATTCGGTTGACTTCGGATAGGGCCGAGCTGTTTCTGTCATTCTTGATCTTTGAACCTTATACAGCTAATTATCCTGAAGTTGAGCGAGCCCATATAAGTTAGCCCATCAGTTCATCAGATGCTTGCCTCAGGTTTTACTCCTTGAACCGATTTTTTCCATTTCACAGGCAAGGAATTCATGGACTTTAGTTCTAATTTATTTGAAATAATGTACCTAAGAAAATTCATGGAATAGCTCTTCATGTTCGTAAGATCTGAAACTCCTAATGTTATTGTTGGATCAAATCTGCTAAGCCATTTGAACCAATCCCTAATTGGCCTTACAACTGCTAAAGAATAAACCATAGGTCCATATTAGAGCAATGAAACTTTCACATTTTTCCAGTAATATCTGTTAGTGCAGGAACATCACTTGTATCTGTCAATGATCTTGATCAGAAAATGAGACATTAGCAATCTTTACATGCCACTTTTATTAAAATTTGTCACAGCAATCAACAAGCGCCAAACTTTGGACTGGTTAAAAGCAGTTTAGTTGTCAGGTTGCAACAGAAAAGTAGCTTCAGCATTCTCGTCACTGCAATACAGGCAAGGGTGTTGCTGAAATCCCTGATCTTGTAAGATTTTCCTAGCCATCACAACTATCTCTTTGTTACTCAACTTCCCTGGATGCTCTTTTAGTGCCGTTTGCACTGCATTACTGAATGCTCCATATGCTTTACCACCTGCCTCGACTGGAGTCATATCAGCAGAAGTCTCATCAGCTTGGCATCCACTTAGCAGAATTCCTGTGTCCTTCCCGACAGATTCAAACAAGTCCATTTCCAGGCGTGGTATCCTGAATTTGAGGCTGGAATCTTCCCCAAAGTACTCTAGCAAGTGAGTCCCAATATCAGATGTGGTTATAAGTGTCAGTGATGAAAGGTGTTGCATAATAGATTCAATTGATATGGTTTTTGGCCTGTGTTGAGAAGGAACTGTGGGATTGGTTATGGCTCCTGAGGGTCCAATTTGTTCTTTTTCTTTGTCAATCAGGCCACCACTGTGACATGAATCTGACAGGACTGTGAAAGTTGCTCCCTTTGGTAGGCGGTTTACTAGATGCCTGAAGTCCACATCTGCATTTATAAACAATAAAGCTTCATTCAGGTACATTCAGGACAATATTCCATGTAATTCCTGACGAAGGAGGTGTCACTAACCTGTAATGAGATTAAAATCACAGGGAACAATAGCCTCATCCTGCCTGGACCGATGTCCAGGCTTCATGGAAGGAATTCTGGTTCCATGTCCGCTATAATGGAAGTAAAGAACATCACCATCTTCAGCCTGATCAATCATCTGACTAAGCGCATTCCTGATATTGGAACCTGTAGGCAAGACAGACGACCCTGGTGCATCTGTCAGGAGCTCAATGTTGGCAGGATCGAACCCAAACCGTTCCACAAGCATGTCTCTCATGGCTAACACATCGTTTATGCACCCATGCAACTCATTTCTTGTGTTGGGATAGTTGCAACCCACCAAAACAGCCATCCTCTTCTTTCCCTTCTCCATTTTGAATCAAAATTCCGGCTCAGAAGCAAGAACTGAATTTCCTCAGGTGTTTGCTGTTCTCAAGATCGATTGCTTCAGTTTATGTATGAATGTTTTGTGTGTTTCTCCGCTTCCGTTCGTGTTCAAGTAATCTTTCTACGCACATCACATTAGTTGACTTTCAAGCAATGTGGATCGGTTTCTTATACGGCATACCCATCACACAACAACAACATAATAATAATAAAACATGTTTCAGGTTCCTGTCATATTTCAGTCTACAAGTCTCGAAGTTCTTACCATCTTCTTGACGTAATTTCATTTATTTTAAAAATATTTTTATTATTTTGAATTTTTGAGAAAATATAAGGTTTTGACTGACTATTATATATTTATTAGAATTTGTAAAACTTCTCCACCCAATTTTAATAGTACTAAGTGAAAAAAAATGGGTAGAAATTTAGAAAAAGGTTATTTTTAGATTTTCTATTATCGCAATTTTAAAATAACTTAAAAAATAAAAATATTATACTTTCCTTACTGACGATTTTTGTTGTTTTTGTCAAAAAATAAAAATATTCATTGAAATAAATATATTTTATAAGAAAATTTTGTAACTCTTACCTTATTTTGCAAAATTACTTGATAGCAATTAAGTGAATATTTCTCATCCACATGTGAGTTGTTAATCTGTTTGTTGTTTCCAACAATAGCTTCCCTTAAATTAGTGAATTCCAGTAATTATGATTGTCAAATAAAAATATTATTTAAAAAATTATGCTTTTTTTAATATTATAACTATCAGTTTGTAAGTAAAAATTAGGTGGATGTTGCAGACGTGTGGAACAATCAAAAGTCATAAACTTTGCTATTCTCTTGCAACTATGCTCACATCATAGCAACTGTGTATTACCAAACTGCCTTGTAAGTTCTAACAATGACTTCCAAGTTCTGAAAGCCTACAGAGATTGCCTTTAGAGCAAAGAAACAGATAACATGACTATTTCAAGATGTGTCTGTGCTTTGGATCAGGAATATGAGATCCTTTCACATTAAAGCTACTTGTTTCACTTAAATATTAGCCAGAACCTTCATCAGGATTTCTTACTTGTGGTAGCAGATGATAAAAGCAAAGACTTCATTGGGTTAACAGGCTCTTTGCTTCCCTAACTGCAGCTGTGGGGCTAGGTTTGGCCCGAGTGACTTCGGACCAGACCAGCCCAATTTCTCATTACTCGAACCTGATCAAATCAGAGTTGACCTATTCACTTCATCAATAAAGGCATTTGGTAAATAGGAGTCATAACATTAACTTCATAGGATAATTTAAATAGGAGTATTGCAAGTCACTGTTTCAACACGAGGGAAAGGTTCATCTGTTATACCTTTCTCATTTGCTGTAAGCAACACTTTAAACTGGGATGATCATATCATTGTCTAATATAAACTCAACTTGTATTAAGCAGTAAAGATTTACCATTTGCTTCACAAGAACCAAAAGGCCATGGAAATTGCCAAGTTCTATGTATACAAACTGTAAATTGCAATCTTATGTAATTTTCTTGATCCTATAGAATGTCTAGCATTAACATTTCAAGCATAAATAAGGAGAGAATAGATGTAGGAACAAGTTATATACATATATATATAAAGAAAAAGGAAAGCTAACTCAAAAATCTTTCCAGACTTTAAAATCAGTAGTTGAACTGCTATAATTGATCAAACTGTCTTGGCATCCAATAAAGAATGTAGTATGTACAGAATCCACATTCACTAAAGCATGGGCTGTTCCACTTGGACTCGCTGCAACAGCAACTTCATCTGCACCAATGGTAACTTCTGCATAACCTGTATCGACTATTTGATTGTTCTCCAGCTGCAATTAATCAATTACATGAAATGAGCATAGAGAAGTTGCACAAGAATGTCAAGAATCTCAATCTGTAACCAATAACTGGGTCGTTTTCATTTCAAAATCTTAAACTTATTCAGCCTCAGTCTGATTGTCAGAAGTTCGAAATAAAAAACTTATTTTTATGCATCTTTTGGGGCATTGGCATCATTGAACATCAGTCTACCTGATAACAGAAAGTGGGTTGAACTGTAGAAAAGCAATGCATTTCAGGAAATAGAAGAATAGTGTGAAATTTAGCAAGTTTGCTCAAAACTGAAGCACAGGGACTGTTTCCTGGCACATTTTGATACAGAGGATTCTCTGTACCACAGGAATCTATGTTCTCTGAAACTGTGACCAAAAGATAATTTCTAATAGCAAGAAAGCCAGCTAGCTATAAAGATCAAAGGAAAAACCTTTGCAACTCAAAAAAGAAGCAGTTTTCATGGTGAATTGCTGAAGCTATTCGAAACAATTGAACATCAAACATCTATATGAAACTATTAGGCATTTAATACAACTTTTGAACTTCGGACAGGTTGTTTTTTTTTGGCAATATTTAGAAGTAAGAAGATTGTCCTAAATAAAGGAACAGAGAGGATACCCTAAATAACGTTTTGGCACCCCAAATGACAAACGTCTCGTTACAATCATGGTGCCTGTGATTTCCCCTCACAGCACCAGGTCGTATTTCACCAACATGAACTGAAGAACAAGACATTGCCCCGCCTGTACATAAACCAAGATATATGAACATAGACATCAAATAGCTCCAAAGTTAACTCAAGAAGATTCCTTCTTTTGCGCAATAATAACGGTACAGAACCAAAATCTTACTCAGAAGGTCACAAAAGAAAATACCAATGAACACAGTACTCAAGCCCCAATTCCCAACTCATTAAGATTCGTTTCAAAGATGGAAAATTCAGGAGACAGACAACGAAGTCGCCTTTAAGCAATCATATCAAAGGAATCAACCCAAGGCCAAGATCCAAAACAATTGCTAAACCTTTAAATATGAAAAAAAAGAAGTAACCTTTAATGCCATATTCGAGGGCAAGTGAGACAGGATTAAGAAGCCAGCCACGGTTGTCCTTAGTGATAGGAGAAACGGAAGAACCAGATGGGAATCTGATCAAATTGGCCATCAAGTCTTCTTCTTTGCTCCAATTGCCCTCTTGGAGTCTATAAAGTGAACCAGAAGATGAGAGCTTTGAAGAGTGTTGAAGCCTGAGAGAGACCCAAGTCAGGAAAAGTAATAAAGCAAGCAACAAAGGGAAAGCATGGGGCTTCCTCAAGAAGTGTTTGACAGACGAGAGAGCTGAGAGGTTTTGGACATGAAATGGATTGTCTAAGCTACTACTACTGCTCCTCCTAGGGTTTGCCATTTTCTCTTCTCATCACAAACTTTCTAAACCGAATCTCTTTTTGTTAACACTAAACAAAATTTGCCCTCTACAGATCACTTTCCATTGTAACGGAATGTTTTGATTTCATTATCAAAGGCCCAAATGTTATATTCTGAATTATTTCCTCCTTTTTTTCCTGTTGTTCTGTTGCCTCTTTCAATCGTTTCTTACATCTTGACACGAGAATTGTATGAAGATGACATGAACGTTTAAGATTGGCAAAACGGATAGCATTTAAGCCTGGCCTGCTTTGCCCAGTCCGAGATTAACAAGCTAGGGCCTTGGTTGCCTAAACATCGGGGCTGATTTTTAAAGAAATCAGACCTTGGGTCGATTTTAGGAATGTCATTGAGTCGGGTTGGGCCAGGCTGAGCTTGGGCCGACCCTTGGTTAGATGAGCTGCGGGCTGGCCCAGTCAAGCCCAGCCTTATTTTAAAAAATATATATGTAATGACGTTGTTTTTGTTGTTCTTTGGCCAGGTCGGGTCGAACCATTTTGACCCGTGGCTCGATCAACTTGGGCCAAAATCAGGCCGAACCAGGCCAAAATTGACGTCTCTAGTTGGTCTAGGACTTGAGCTAGCTAGACCAAGCCTGGCCTGACATTATTGTAAAAAATGACATCATTTTGCAAAATTGGCTTTACTTTTTATTTTTTATTTAAAACTGAGTCAAGCTAGGATTGGACTGCCTTAAGATCGATCAAACTCGAGCTCGGACGCATTGTCATCTCTAATTAGCAACAGATCGGACCAAACTCAAGCATGAGAAAATTTTTATTTGGTCCGAAGCTGACCCAAAGTTTGATCAAACTTGAGACTCTAGACTCGAGTTCGAGTTTAATTGAGCTTGGACTACCAAAGCATATTCAAAGGCGATTAAATATATATTTTTTTAATTTTAAAAAATTCAAAACAAGATTTATTCATTTAAAAATTTCGAACTTCGGATTATACCTGGACCATCTATTTTTTTAAACTTATAAGTGACTTAAAATTTTATCAATTTTAAGTCGGTTTGATAACAAATTGAGTCAAATTAGTAAAGATGTCAAAACTCGCCTGGCTCGATTCTGGCTCAGGTTGACCGGAGCCAGGGCTGTGGCCCGCCCCGATCATAGGCCAAGGTCGGGTGAGCCATAGGCCGAGCCTACCATTACTTCAAAAACGATGTTTTTAAAAAGTTTTTCTTGAAAAAGTATGACGGACCAAGTCCCGAGCTGACACATTCAGACCCGTCAGGCCACGGGCCAGCATGGCTTGGGGTTGAGCAGGGCTGGGTTAGGAGCAGCCTAGGCCCGACCCGACCCGACATATTGACATCTCTGCAAATTAGGCCACAAACTTTTTCATCACACCATTTTATTCCAATCCAAAACTTGATTAAGTTCAACACGTTGCGAAGTAATGTCCTTTTGATCATTTTTTCTTAAATTTATATATTAGAATGATATTATTTTTTATAATTACATGAAAACATTATTTTAGTGAAAATATTAACATGTAGTTTAAAATTAATGAATAAAATTTGAATTGGTTGAGCTTTAAATTTAGAGGCATCGTTCCAAACCTCATCAGGAATTTAAAAACTCATTTCAAGTTTAAGAAAAAGTTCAGAAGTCCGAAACCAAGTTTTATAAAATTTGAATCCAGTCCGATCCGATCCGTTGCCATACTAATTCATACAAATTCTCATATGCAAGTGGAGTAAGCATAGTTTTATAAAGTCATTAGTCAGAAAAGAAGACACCAAAGGTTTAAATGTCTGCTATTGAAGGTTTAAACGATGACAAAATCTACCTTATTAAGCCTTTCAGATAATAATCTGTCAACAACACATTTTAGCATCTATAGACAACTACAACAACAATATCTCAGTCAAATCTTGCCAAGATATGAGATCTGAGGAGGTTTAATAGTATGCAATTTGATAAGATTAGCTTAACTAACTGTTGGAATCATCAAGAAATCAATAGTAATGCTTTAGGTATTGGTTAAAGTTACAAGGATTTTCTCTTCCTATCATCAGGAATTGCTTGTCAGAGTTGTGGTCAGTATCTTTCTGAATTGTGATACAACAACAAAATCAGGACAACACTTCCTGGAATTCAACTGAGGATTGAGCTATGAAATGTTCTCGTCAGGTAGAGCTAGAAATGGCTTAAAGGTCGTCAGCAGACCAATCACCTCAATCACATTCAGGATGAAGAACACCATCTGATCACCTGCAAAACAAAGAGAATAAGAACTCTCCACAGCTCCTCTAAACAACAATGGAGGACTGTATGATTACGAGTTACAGTCTTCATTCAGCACGAATGAATAAGATAAAGCATCTAAGGATCCTGATAAGTCGTCAAAATTTTACTCTGGTACTTAGAATGCTCTCTACCTGGAAGAAATGAAGCATCCTGTCGCTTTTGTGCCCATGAAAAGCTGTAAAACACATTTAATAACAGTCAACTAAGGAAAAAATTTGAGCAAAGTATAGACTGAGAATATGGTGCACGTGCAATGATTGAATGAACTCTTCTCAGGAAAGATCTAATCAAGTTGTTTATGAATCTCAGAGAAAACTTCTAAATGGGTTGGTACAGACCAGAAAATATGAATCTCACAGGAAAAAAACATGTAATCAACTTGCTGATACTTACAAAGCGCCACCTGCAGCTGGTCCAAATGCTTTGAAGAAGGACTGAAATGTCATTGAAATCCCATTTGCAGCTCCTCTTTGTTCTTGTTTCTACCATTTTTCAGGCAAACCAAAACATTTAGCAATTAGAATACCTGGTATGAGTACAGAAATATCAGAAACATTTAGAGTACCACGGCTCTATTCTGAAGAAGGAACAATCCTGTCGTGATTGATACCTGCATAATTGAGAGAATCATAAACATAAATATAGTTCTCGTAAACACAATTAGGACATTATGTTATAAACCGAGTGGCACAAAAAGGAGAACTTCTCAGTTGAATCATGTACTTACAGAGAGGGCATTCTTCGCTATAGATGCAGAATCAAGAACTAGAGTGAGACTAAGGCCTTTTAGCATTGCTATAAGTGTATAACTAGACAGCAGTGGAATGGTAATGACCTTCAAGTAAAGAAGAAGAAAAAGATTATACCAATATATCAGTTCAAAGACAAGAAAATCTATGCGAGTTGATTTAAGAACTTACTGCTCCTACTCTTGATATCATCACAGGCCCCACATTTCTCTCAACAACAGGGTAGAGAAATAGCTGAAAGAGAAGCAGTCCAAGGCCTGGTAGATGCATGCCAATCAGGAAGAAAATGAAAATTAGCTTTAGCTTGTGATATTTCATGGAAACACATGTATTCACAGTTAGAGATGGCAAAAAACTAGACTTGAAGTCAACAGGCAAGTCTGCTTGATCAAACTCGAGCTTGATAAATTTTTTTGGACTCGACCAATAATAAGAATTTGGGTATGATAAACCCAATGTTAGCGGGCTAAACTTTGTTTGACCATATTCGGACCCGATTAGACTCGAGCAACGTCCTCAGGCTGGTTGCCAAAGTATTCAGAATATATCCTCAATGCTTCTGCTTGAGTTTTAGTTTAGCTTCATGGCATCAAAAGCTATGACATGCTTAAAGGGCTAGAATGAACCATCTTTGATGCAACAGAATTCCCAGTAAAAAGTATGCAACTGATTATTCCTACCTGAGAGTGCAAGAACTTCACCAACATCTGCAGTTGTATAACTTAACCCTCCATTTCTTCTGGGACTAACAGCCCATAATGAGAAAATCTGAAGAATATGTTAGTCAGTAAAGCATTGTTTAAGAAAGAACATTGAACATAGCAGAGAAGAAAAAGAATATATCCAGCCATCCAGATCAATAACATAGCTGGAACATAGTCTGAAATTACCTCTGAATAAGCCATGTCATGAAGTTGGAAAACACAGTATGCAATGATTGAGGACATTAATGGCCAATTTTTCAGGAGACTTGGCTTAGAAATTGTGGAATTCTTGTCTGTTCCATTTGTCTGGGGCTTGTCTGTTGTGGCTTCTAATGCATCATATACATCATCACTCTCTTTCTCATTTCCTTTATGATTGTGCAGTGTCTCCTGCATCAGACAGGAATTTGTTAATCTACATGCAACCTAATCTCCTAGATACAGGGAACTCAACTGACATTAACTTCTATTTACTTACCGGAAGCCACCAGCAAAATACAAATACAGCCAGAGAAAAGACTGAGATCAAAACACAAGGTAAGAGGTATGGAAACCTGCAAAATTTTATCAAATGTAAGGGAAAAGTGTGGATAATTTGCATTCACTTCCAAGATGGAATATAGTATGCCGAAGTGAAACGTATGAACATTTAGATTTACCTCCCAAAAAGAGAATCCTTGGGGAAAAGATTTGGATACTTCTCTGCAGGCTAAGATTGTTATTTGATTCAGTGAACAACTCGACAAGATAAGCATAACAATTAATACTAGTTCATGGCTTCTGTCAGACCAAAGGATCTCAAAATACATTAATGCAGAAGGTTTCAATTTACAATACATTAAGATTACCAGTCACATGAAGATAAATTTACCTGTGCAAGAAAACCTCCAAGAGCTGGACCAATTACTAATCCAATACCCCATGATACGCTGACCTGCAATCAATGATGTTTGATTCAAATTCTGTATCATCACCATATGGATGAAAGTAGCTGATAAAAGGAAATTCTCCTACAATTGCCATTCCCAGAGGTTGATATTCTCTACGGCAAGCTTCCGACGCGTACGCCTGAAAAGTAAAGAAACTGAGAAGATTTAGAATCTCATCAAGTAAAAAGAAATTGCAAAAAGAAAGCGGTATTATCAATCAAATGTTTATGACAGAACATAGATTAGAACATTTGAACCCTGCAAAGTAACATACAACATATGTAGCAGAACTGAAACAGAAATTAAGAATCCAGTGATATACCCTCATTGGACCAATTATACCACACAAACTTCCAAGAAGGAACCTTGTACAAATTGCCATCCAAATGTTTGTACTGAATCCGAAAAGTGTGTTGAAGATAACCCTGGAAAAGTTAAAAACAGCAGAGGACCAAACTGGAGTTTTCAGGATTTCACTTTGGAGGATCACATAAGAAATAGAAATCAAGCATTACTAACACTGCCATCGCTCCAAACAATATGACAGGTTTTCGACCATATCGATCGGCTATTACTCCCCATAGAAAAGAAGTCGATGCTCTTCCAAACATAAATGCAGACCCTTCAAGGAGTTAACACCATCTCTTAGATTAAGGACAAAATATAATATCATACATACGTACATAGATCGGTGTATATGAAATATGCTCACCCACATAACCAGCATAGTAGCCAATATCTTCCTCCCTCTCTGCTATATGGAAGTCTTGTATCTGCAGAAAGGTGATGTGCAAGAGTGCCCACAAGCGTTATTTTAATGAATTGAACGAAGGCATCTCTCATTTCATGAACATGCATAGCTTACCATGAAGTAGACGAAAGGGAACAGAGATGATATAGGCAAAGCTGCAACAATCAAAACAATTATTAGATGAGAACATTGTAACCTTCAGAGATCAGCGTGAGCTTCAAACTTCAATCAGAAGACGACTAATAGATGGTTCGGCAACTTCCCAACTATTAATAGAGGTGCAGAATGGGAAGAGATGTGTGAAATTTCAGTCATGAAGTTCGTTAATGAAGAAATAATGCCAAACTCTCTGAAGCAAATCATAACTAAATGAGTTTCCAAGTATGTTGGAACTCATTCATAAGTGGATGTTTTGCAAGTGGAAGTACGTGGTGATTCCATGAAGCACAATACAACAGTTTCTTGTTTTATTCTCGACAATGAAAAGAAAAATCCTCAACCAAACTGTTCCATTGAACGCTTGAGTTCACATGAAGCCCATGTGCAAAAAACAACTTCAAAAAAGATAGGACCTTTAACAGCTCAAACCCCTTTTCCATCACCAAGAACAACTAAGATATCTGAACTGAACCACTACTGTGAAAATCCCTCAAACTGTTCAAGAACATTAACTGTAACAGGCAAAAGGAAAAGAGAAGGACATCATGAAAAGGCTTGTTTGTCACTGATACGTACAAGCAACGAGTATAGCGACACAGACGAAAAACAAGTGCTTAAAAGGCACTCCGGTGTTGGTGGCTTTGAAAAGCTCAATCTTGCAACCTGGGCAATCCTCAAAATACTTGTAGTTATTGATGTTGTGCTCGTTCTTCAACAACAAAGCTTCTCTAGTCCCATTCTCATCAGCCATCTTCTCCCACACAAAGAGCGAGCTAGCAGCAAATGAAAAATGAAGCTCTTGTGATGAGTTCGTCCCTTTGGACTCTCCTTAAGGACATATATTATATGTCAAGTAGTATTGGAAGTACAAGGACAAAGTTGCTTGAGATTCAATATTGTTTCGAACTGACAAGAAGTTAAATTTTCTCTACGTCACTGTTGTCATATTACAGATATATAAATCATGCAGACAGTACTCTTTGTCTCTCTCTCTTTGTGGTCTTGGTGAAAGTGAATTAATTGTCTTTTGTTTTTTGTACATAATTCATCAAATTGTATTCTGTAAATTAAAATTAAAATTTAATAAAATAAAATATCACAATTCAATTAGTAAATATTTACGATGATTGTTTATATTCATTTTAATGAAATTAAATTTTACATAATTAGATGATAATGATTTATTGTTTCTTTTTTTTACGGAGAAATTCGCAGCCGCTATCCTCTGGCTGCACACTAGGTAAATCTCTGAATTAACGCAATAGCCTGCAAATCATGTCAACTGAGTACTTCGCACTAAACAAGCCCTGTACGACATACTCGATCGAGAGAACGTAAGTAGGGAGATTCGAACACAGGATCTTTTAGCTCCATGCCCCTCACTCCGCCAACTCGACCACCCCTATGCCAAAACTATTTTTTACGTGTCTAACCATAATAAAAATAAAATTAGTACCTTCCTGAATGAAATAGTACATAGGAAAAAAATATTTCATAAAACTTTAAATTGTAAATTAAGAAAAAGACAAATAACAAAATGAAAAAGACAGGAGGATATTAAAAGAAATGGTTAGGTTAATATCACAAATTGGTATAATTTGAAGTGATTCAGTGAACTATATATAAACAATCTATATTTAGGTTGATCGTGTAGCTTAACATAATTCAATGAATGTAACTACAATAACAACAACGAGTCGATGAAAGTCTGGATACGAGGAGTTTAAGAAAGTTCAGTATTACACGGTCTTACTTATAATTAGCAAAGAGGTTGTTTCCGACATTAATAAATGTAACTGTATGAAAACACATTGCTGACATTCAATGAATGTAGCTGTATGAGAACACATTGCTTGATTAAATTAGTTTAATTTTATGTCAAGCGACTCTTTCTCAAATAATATTTTTAGTAATCATTAATTTATAAAGTATATTGATTAATTAAATAAAAGTTGATTTAAGTTAATGATTACTAAGTGAATGAATGATGACAATCATAAAAATATTATTCATAAAGTAAGTTCTTTTTCATGCTAGCCCTTTTTGTAAGAGACTAGGGTAGTTGGGGTTTTATTTGTGGGTGGAAAACTAGTTGGGCCCTCGATGATCAGGTACGCCCGCTTGACCCACCTGTGGGGTAGTGCGCCAATTAAGCCATTGGAAAGGTGTGATCACTTGATCCGCCTACAGGGTTTACTCGAATAAAAAAAAGATTATTTTTAAATGATTCACGTAAAAAATATATATATATATAATAATTGGTGATGTTATATAAACATTGGATTAAAAAGTGTTGTAATTGCTGATAAAAATTTGAGCATAATTAGCAGAACGACCTATCCTGAAGAGAGCCTGTGGTTCTAAGCACTCTGCATTCAGCAACATCTCAATTTTAATTACTTTTGTCTCTATTGTTTTAAATTACTTTTGTCAAGTAGTTGGACCTACCGGACCCTCCATGATTAGATGCATTGCGGTGGGAATACAAATAAACATATATATTAAAAAGAAGTTAAATATTAATTTTTAATTTTTAATTTTTCTTTCGTGCAAATCATTTAAAAATAGTCTCTCTGATAATAAAAATACGGGTAACAATGACCCCCCAAATCTTGAACTCAAACCTGTGATTGCCCAACTCGAGCCTAGAAAATCTAGCCCAAGACTCGGTCAGTGAGTTAAGTTTGGGTTCAATTGTCAAGTCTAAGTTAATAATAAGGGGGCGCCTGGTTCATAGAGGGCAATGAGAATGAGAATAGGAATGAATATAGTGAGTAATGGAAATGGATATAATCATTATAATTATGATGGTTGGTTAACAAGAAGGAATGATTACCATTACCATTGATAGTGGTTGGTTTGTTAAAAATGTTAAGAAATAAAATTTTGTTTTATAGCAAAATTTAAATATATTTTAAATATTTTTTTAATTTATGCACCCTAATTATAATGACAAAATATTTAAAATCAAGTATATTGCGAATTTTCCTTTCCAATAACTCTTGAAGAAAAAATACTCTAGTATTTTCTTGCATCAACATATCATTAATTACATAATATCTTCAAAATATAGATTAATCTTTCAA
>JANIPN010000217.1:4871927-4901207 GCA_027478595.1 Erythroxylum anguifugum | reverse complement strand
ATCAAATCATTGAGGTTGTTGCTTAGCCTACCAAACAGAAGTTTCTTATTTGTCATTGGTTGATAAATACCTTTGACCCTGTGGAATTTTTATGTTTATTATAATGTGTTCATCAGGCCTGCAAGTTTCTTGATGAAAGTTGGTCACCAAAGTTCACTGTAATTGTTGCACAGAAGAATCACCACACCAAGTTCTTCCAACCTGGCTCTCCGGACAATGTCCCTCCAGGTTGGTATTTTTGAAACTTGTACAGATGAACCAAATTGAAATTTATCTTCACAATCTTAAAGACTTGATCTGTGATATGCAGGAACTATCATAGATAATGGGGTGTGTCATCCTCAAAACAATGATTTCTACTTATGTGCACATGCAGGGATGATAGTAAGTTGTGTTGAAAGTACATTTTTATATTCATGCTAAAGTTAGAAGGCATTACATGTTAGTTTGTTTTGACAATTATTCTTCTCAGAAATGATAATCTTTCACTTGGATGCCCAAAAATGCTGGAAGTGAAAGTGCATGTATTCGTTTGCATTGACATTATACACAAGCACACTCTCAAGCAACTCATTCACTTAAAAGTGTGTTATCATTTTCTTTTCCATTTATAATCCAACTGGAATAAAATCGTTTTTTTGAAATTAACTGGAATAAAATCGTTGCCCTGCACTTTTTTTTTAGTTTTATTTAAATTATTATAATTAATTATTTGATATATAGTAATTATTTGATTAATATATCTAATGTTTATAGTTAATATATGTTCCAGTTATATTTTATTTAAAATAGCTCACTATCAATTATTATAAAAATATATCAGATTGGTAAATATAATATTTTGTAAAAATAAATTCATTTATTTTATAATGCATACTAAAAGAGATTAATTCTATGTTAAATAATTATACTTTATAGAGAAAGTTGAAATGTTTTGAATATAAATAAGTTTTAAAATAATTTTATATATTGTGAATGCAACTAAATAAAATATTAAGCAAATTAGTTATTTACATATTCATATTGAAATATAAATTTTAACTTCAAATTAAGTTAATAATTTTAAACTCAAAATTTTTACCTTTTAATATGTATATCTTCCATTCCGTGCAAGTGTTAAAAAATTTATTCTTTCACTACATTTATTTTGTATAAACATTAATTTAGTATAAACATAAAGTAGGAGTATTTTCACCCGGATGTGCCCCTATTTATATATAGAGTGCTTATCCTGTCTAACATTGCTGTTACCTTACTGTCAGGGAACTACAAGGCCAACACACTACCATGTTCTTTATGATGAGATTGGCTTTTCTGCCGATGATCTACAGGAACTTGTCCATTCTTTGTCTTATGTGTAAGTTCTTAGTTGTTAATAGTCGGAATGTTTCGTGAACTGCGATCACTATTTCATTTGTTTTAAATATTCCAGGTACCAGAAAAGCACATGTGCAATATCCATAGGTAATGATCTTTTTATATTCTTGTGCGATTGGCATTTTGATGATTGTGGCTATACTCAAAGTTGAATTCAACACATCTAATATAAACCTGCCCGCCTGCCTATTTTGTTTTCTAACGCTGCTAAGTCGAGTGTTTGTTGCCTTTTTTCTGGAGTGAGGCATGGAATTATGCAGCATGTAGTCACCTGCACTATCATTTCACACAATTTGCTTAGAGAGGTGGCTTATGGCATAATTGACCGTTTTATCATTTTTTGCACTTCTATGTCGTGTTTTTCATCTTATTCTTAAGTTTATTTATCGTGAAAATCTCTGTATGCTTAACATAGTTTAGTCTGACAAGAGTCAGCTAACATTTGGCTTCTGATGAACTGAATATTTCTGGACAATATGTAACGTTTAGCTTAACTCATTTAATTGTGTGTAGTTGCGCCTGTCCGATACGCTCATCTAGCAGCAAGTCAGATTTCATTATTCATGAAGTTTGAGGACATGTCGGAAACGTCGTCAAGCCACGGTGGTCAAACTTCCTCTGTGCAGTCTTCTGTGCCTGAATTACCACAGCTGCATCCAAAAGTTCGTAGTTCTATGTTTTTCTGCTGACGTGCTAGTTACATCTCCCAAGTTAAGCTGGATGTACATGTTTCCATCAGTTGTAGTATCCAGCTAGATGTACATACTGTAGTTTTTTGTTGCAAGGTTAAGACAAGTTTCCAGGATGTATGGAAATGCTCTTGTTGGTAGCTCTTCGACTGATGTTTCTGTGTAGCGAAAACTTCCTGAACGTGTGACTTGAAATATAGGGCGTGATTTAAGCTGCCAATCTTTAAGCTCTTTCTCTTCTGAAAATATAGAAAGGCTTTGAACTTACCACAATTTGACTGTTTGCTTTTGGTTCACTCTTTAGAGCAGAACTTTTATTTTGTGATTGCCCAAAGGCAGCAGTAATAGAACAATAATCAAGCTCAACTTGACTGAAAAATTTCAGTGTTTGCATATATATCAAAACTTGATTCTTTGAGCCCTACAATGTGAAGCAAATTTAGCAGCAGACTGCTATGGAAGTGTCTGATGATTGACTTGTGATCTAAGGTTAGCCTAGCAAAACTAGAATCGGAATTCCAAACTCAACATAACATTCTTGTAAGAAAATTGGATGTCAGAGAGGGGCTGAAGCCGTTCTGCGCAGCCGATGTCTAGGCTCAGGAGGTGGCACACAGGGCAAGGCCTTCTCAGTCTCCTGAGAACAGAAAGAACAACAGAAAGGGAAGAGATGTTTATCATCTGTGCACATAGAATGATAGTTAACCGTTTCAGGACCTACACTGTCCTGGTTCTAAAGTTACTTACATTCCTGTTTCATCCACTACAATCAAGTACTGTGCAAAATGAACACTGGTTACATGAAAATTCACGTTCCACACAATAATATCTACAGAAGTCAAGAGATCATCAACAATAGAAGCAACTTTAACTGTGGAGTCCAATTAATTTGAGAGGAGGTGACTCTTTTTCAAGTCAGATACATTGTTTGATAATTCATGTCTGCAAATAAAACTGTTTTATGCAGGAAGAATGTGTTATAATAGCTTGTTGCCAACTGCCATTAGATTTCCAATTCTTTAAAACTAAGTTTCATAAAATCTAACACTATCTTTGAAACTCCGATACATGAAATTGATATAAAAACTGTCAGAAACATCTGAACAATGATTTCTTGTAAATCCACACCAACCTACCGTATTCCTTTCAGCTAACTGTGTTTTTTATCAAAAAGAGAAGAAAACATTGTGATAGTACAGATAAGAAGTATATGTTATGTTATGTACATGTCTGCAGAATCTTCACATATCAACTCTATTATTGAATTGTTGGATGCAACAAGCCAAAGAATGCAAGCCTACCTGTTGTCTGCGAAGCCTTTGATTCTCTTCTTCTAGCTGAGAAACCTTTATCTCCAGCTCATTGGTATAAGCCTAGCTTTCAATATACAATTATATTAAAGACATTATACGAACAACAAATACTTAAGCATAAAAGAGCATTATATTGGAATTCCAACCTGTTTCCTTGCTCTTGAGCGAGCAGCTGATTCTCTGTTCTTGATCATCCTCTTATGCCTCCTTTCAACAGTTTTCTCAACAACATCTCCAGAGGCAACCCTTTTCCTTCCAGGCGTTTGTGTATCTAATAAAGTCCCCATCAAAGAAGATGGAGACATGGTTGCTTGTGTATCAGTATAGGCTGCATGTATAACAGGAATAGATTGATGAATGGGGTGGTGGCCTGTTATGAACACTCCCGTCATGTTCTGTTGTTGATGTACTGAAGGAAGCTGGATTGGCATCCATTGATCATGTTGATGAGGAACATCACCATTGTTGATTGGAGGAAGTTCAGTGTTCACACCAGCTTCTGCCAAGAAGTGCTCCAGGGTCATCTCTCCAAGAAGAGTAGGCTGTCTTTGTTGAGTCTTTCTCTCATGACTCTTATGTGCATCATTTCTCTTCTTTTGTTGAATATCTCTTGACAGTACAAGACTACTACACTGTTGTGGTAAAGATGAGGACCAAGCACCTAACTCCACGTTATCTTGAGCAGTACACACACTCTTGAGAAACTCATCAAGATTCATGCTTCCCAAAGGTTTCTCCAAATCACCCAACTGGTTTTGAACCTCATTAAGGGTCAGGCTTAGTGAGCTTTGCCTGCACGAAGACTGCATCTTTCCTTCTTCAACTGCACCACCTTGAGATCCCATTTTTTGCTGTGCTCCCTTTCACTCAACAATGCAATCTACCTGAATGCTTATATTTACTACTCACTGAACTTCATAGATCTAGACCAAATCTACTTCAGATCCTCATCCAAAAGACAGGATCTTTATACAATAGAGAGCCTTTATTAAGGACTCTGAAAAGTTGACAGAAACAAACAAAACCACAGAAAAAGCTCAAAGACCAGAAATGAAATGCTCCAAATGGAAGAAAAACTTCTTGAACTCAGTTATATTTATCTTTCTCTGGACTTTGTATCATCTAGAGCCAAAAGCAAATGAAGAAACATTCACTCAAATCAATGGAAGTGTGTGACGGGAAGGGGAAGCGTAAAACCCACCTGAGGATTAGACGGAAATGGAACACCAGATCAATTAAAAACCAAAACAATGATAAAACAGATAACAGCAAAACAACAAAGTAGAAACTTCCTTCAGGTGATATTGCTGCATGGACTCATATAGCGACAGAGCCCAAAAAAAGCCAAAAGCAAAGGGAATAAAAACATGAGTGTGAAGTGAAACAACAGAATATATACTAAAAGCAGAAGTTCACCACGCAGTAAACTAATAATGAAGACCCAGAACAAATTAGGAAAGCAACAAACTTTATTTTCCTTGCGTGTTACAAAAAGGAAAAATTCAGCAGAGAAGACAATCCAAAAACTTCTGACATGAGAATATCTAGGAAGGAAAAAAAAAAGAATTGAAGAAAATCTGAAGCTAGTGGTGTACTTCCATGCCTCAGGATCCGATCTGGATCTTTAAAATGTGATTTTTACATTTGGCAGTGGGTCATGGAGACACTTTCAAGATGACCCACATTCCTCTTCCACACATTTTATCCCTAAAAACAGTGTTTTATTATTCCCCACTTTTCAGTTTTCTACTTTCTCTGTAGTCTATGTCTACTGTGGCCATACTTTTGATACTATGCAGTATGAACAACCAGTCAAATGTTTCAGTTTAATTGTACACATCTTTCACCTACTCAAGACAAAACTATATACCAGACTTTAAGCATTAACAAAGAATCTTCTCATTTCCTCTTCTCATATGTCTGCACATTTTAACAGAAATCTAGTTGCCACCATAAGCATATGGCTTGGTCATACCCCTGATATCTCACCATTTTACTTCATACATGATCATTAATGTCACATATTTTGTGTATCCTCTTAGTTATGCCGGTCTAACTATGTCACAAACTCCATTACAAGACCTCATTCCATAAATTGTTTTCTTAACTTTGAATCAAAGATGATGAAGTTCATTAATCCATAAAAATCTCTCATATTCTTGGAAGTAATAAGATAGAATATTAACATAATACATGTGAGAAGAAGACAACTAGAAAGAAGCAAACTCGTTGAGAAGAACGTGTACATGTTAAGAGTATGCACAGATAAGTGAGCGTGTGCCTTATACCGAGGTTTTGGTTTTCTGTTCCACTTAGTGTATATATATCTAAATAACCCTTTTAAACCAAAGTTCTCTTTTTTTATTTATTTAACTAAAATATAATATTTTGTGTTTAATATCATAGGATAACTATAATTGTGTTAATTAAGGTTTTATGATAAAGTAAAAGAGAAGGAAGTGTTAATGGAGTTTAGATTATTCCTAATAAGTGACGAAATTATAGTAATAAGAGGATAAAAGAAATAGAACTCTCTAGTGGTTTAAAAGTTAAATTGGATTATTATAATTAATCCATATTTGATGTTCATATTACGCGCATTTTATCGTTATTTTTCAAACGAAGTCTAAAAGAAAATATTTTTCTAAAAAAAATAAAAAATTGGATATTTTTTGCAAAAATTTGAAAAATTTTCCAAAATTCTAGGAGAAAAGTGTCTTTTACCTCAATTATTTTATTTTGTGAACAATGCTCCAAAGGATAAGCAGAAACTCTGATTTCCATGCACTTCCACCAACTGGCTAAACCATTATTTTTAATCTTCAGTTAGTTGATTAATTAAGTAGTTTAGTATTGAATAATCTCTTTTAGTGTTCAGTGCTCCTGAAAGAGTATGCCTTGTCAGGTGGGGCTGTCCAAAGGCAATTTTAGTGGAGGAGACAGCACATGATTTACACCAACCCCTACAATGGAGTTTCTGTTTCTAGCACTATGTTAACTTACCAGAAAGGTCAAGTACCTAAATTTATCACATCTTGTCTCTAATCTTATTAGGTGAAATAAGCAATCAGATAGGGAAGATAAGAGTTAGATATGTAGCAATCTCCAACCATCATTCAAGTATGATAAAAGTTTCATGTGATCCGAAATTAACGAATCAGATTTGAGTTGATAAGATTTTGAGTTGAATTCAAGTCTAAAGGAACATATCCAAACTGATCCGATCATTTTTGTATTCATTTCAACCAACAAAAGCAAAAGTTTATGAATGGGACTCAACCTATTGTCAAGTCTACATCTAAACTTGCTTAAACTTCACAACTACTTGGTTTCATAATCTTGAGAGGTCATCATTTGATCTAAATAAATACTAATTATGTGGAATGGGATAGAGGTAATGGTCCTAATTAATCATTATGGTTAAAGTAGGTCATAGTCCTACGTTGTTTGCAGGCAGAAGTCTTAGCATTTCTTTCCAAAGAAGTAGGGTTTAAGAAATAAGAAATATACCTTAAAAGTAATCGAATAAAAAATAAAAAAGTTAACCCACTGTCACCCACCACTACTCTCCCACAAGTTTCTAATCATTGCATATAACTTTAGTTTTAGGAAGCAAAATACTGACCACAAGGCTAGATGATGCATAGTGGTGACAGCTAACACTCATTAACCAGATGATGTTTTTCTACAAGTGAAAAAATGCCTCCTTCCATAATATCATAGAAGCCATGTTAGGTACATATGATCCGTGAAACCAAATGGTCAATTTCGCAAAGTTGATATGGACCCTTTTGAGGAAATGTCAAAAGATTTACTAGAGAACATTTATGGCAGGTATAGTAGACATGTATGAGTGCAACATCTCAAGCAAGAACTCGTGTTCTTGTTCTACTACTACCATGGTAAAAGCTTGACAATCCATGCAGTTTCAGCACCACTGCCTGTTCTGGACATTCTGTTCGTTCTTCTTTCCACTGGCACAATCGCTTGCAAGGGTTAGTCTGAACTGTTCAGCAATTGTACAAGCCAAAATCTTCAATAAGACTTGGGAGTGGGAGCTTGTGATGGAACTAAGTTTGTTGGTAAACCAGTCTGGATATTAGACTCTGCATTGTTCATTGTGCAGATGTGCAGTGAATAAAGAAACCCATTTTCATTGTTAGATCTGGAAAAGCCCAAGGCTTTGGCCTGAATGAAACTTTTCGGTTTCTGTCCAACAAGAGGAGGAAGTTGTCCTCCTTATCTGGGCATAGCTCTTCGCTTCACCGTTCATTGTCCAGATGAGCACTGAATAAATAAGGAAACCCATTTTATTGTTAGATCCGGAAAAGCTCAATGCTTGGCCTTACTAAAGTCAGAAGACATCAAGACCAAATCATGGCTTTCCGCACATGAACAAAGAATGAAGTTGAGTAGTGTGGAACAGTTCAAATCTATGACCACCAGTTGTACAAGAAGATCTCCGACAATGGCAACAATATTCCTAGACGTTTAATACATTTGCAAGTAGAGCAATTCTAAGATAAATATAGAGCAGATGACTTAGAATTATAAAGCAAAAATAGACAATAACGGACATTCAATGACATTGTCATTCAGCAGGGATTTGAATATAGAGCAGATGACTTAGAATTATAAAGCAAAAATAGACAATAACGGACATTCAATGACATTGTCATTCAGCAGGGATTTGAAATGATTGTATAGATACAAAGATCAAATACAAGCATGATGTTCATGAGGTCATCAAACAGTAAACAAGATAGAAAATTCTGGCATATGAGTCCTGACATATTCATTCAAAAGAAAAGGAAAAAAGGGCCAAGACATTAAAGTTTTAAGTTGATAAGAATTTGTCTCCAATAAGCTAAAGTTGAAGCTGATTTTCCTAAAGGTCCAAAGCAACGGGGACCAGCTGAAAAATATTCTAAATGGCAGTCCCACTGCTATCCAACCTACTGTATGGTAAACTACGGCAATAAACTGTGGTTTAACACACTTGGCATATTTATGCAGCAGATTTTGAAGAAGGATGCCCTTAGTGTACTAAAACAAATAATCAATTTGACTTCATTGAAAAGAATGAGCTACAAGAAAAGTTTCTAGTTAAGAATTTCCATATAACCATCCTTTCTGTGCAGTACGTTGACAGATTACTGAACTAAAACAAACGTGGGAGTAAAGGTTAAATCATAAATATACTGTTACAAAAAAAATAAGAAAGGTAAACAGGTTAAAAACAAAACCTGCTCGAGTAGAATCAAATTCAATGATATCTTCATTCTACATATCATCAATACACCATTGAGAAAAGCCAAGGATTTTCTTCCAACAACAAAAGACTCAACTCCTATACTGTATTTTCTTCTTATTTAACAATGTAAATAAATTAAGCATACAAATTTATTCCAGAAATAAAAGACACACAGTTAACTTGCATTCACTTTTTCCAAAACAAAAGTCTTCCATGAACCACTCCTTCAAATTGGCATGGTTTGGACTTAAAATGTCCTACACATCAGAGGAATGCTTGTAGTTTGACACTAAATTGAGGAATAAAAGTTCAGATAAGTTTTTAGAATCAAAAAATAAGAAACACCACAAAACAGATCCTTTAGTCAATGAAGAATCACCAAACCTTTAATATCAAAAACTCATTTGTAAAACCAGTATACAATAGCAAGTAAGATAAGAGGAATTAGGGTTACTGTTTCAGAATAAAAAATTAAATGTAGTCCTTGGAAAATATACTATGTGCAGTATGGATAATGACCAGATAACCTGAAGATCGGAAAATGATTTTTCATTCAAGTGTAAGTATTATGAACAAATGATTTTTTTAAAAACATGGAGAAAATAAAAATACTTTCAAAGTCAAACACTTGAACAAAAATGTTGCAAAAATATCCGACAGCTATAAATAATAACAGCAGAAATTCAAAGGATAAATATGCTCAACATCACCAACTCCTTCAAGTGCAAAAGTTTATCATTGAAAGTGGTCAAATTGTTGCAAAGCTTCAATTCAAATATCCAAACTCAAAATACAATACTTTGAAACAAAAAGACAAGGGATGGAATAAAGGAAAGCGGATGATATGAAAAACTTCATTTCCATAGGCTCCGTTAACTTCAGATGAATCAGCTGGCCAGAACATTAAACACTGATGCACCTATGAGGAATCTGCAAAATCAATAAAAGCATAAAAAGACTATTTTCAAAAATCCGAAAAAAGGGGTGATTGCCGAGTCAAAAACTTTCACTAAATGGTCGAAAGAATCACCAGATATGAATTGGAATACTAATGATGAGTCTCAAAATATGAGTTCAAGTTTAAATAACTATATTATAAGAAAAGTTCAACAGAAACTCTTGCATTAAAGTTGAAAAAGAATTCCTGAAAAAAAAAACATTGTTTGCTTTAAACACCATATGAACAATAAATATTGACGCAAAAACTCAGTTGCATGTGTGTGCTGATTTAGTCCATAACTTATAAAGAAAAGTCTAGGAAGTGTTAATAAATAAACAAGTGGCTTTTAGAAACTACAGCTAATCCATCCATGTCATCCCTAATGACACCAAAAGTGATACTGATCATCGTATCTATTATAACTTGTTTAAGAATGATATATCTCTCTTCAAAGACATTAAATTACGATGTTGAATGTGACATAACTTAGCAAACAGATCCAAACAGAGATAAATCCGAAAACAAATAAATATGTTCAGCAGCCATACCTGTGAAGCACCAGCGGTCTGTCTAAGGTACACCCCCGTTGTATTGCCCAGTACCATGCTGCCCCCTACCAGAAACGCCCTGCCCCATCTGCTGATTCGTATAACCACCAGAGACTGCTCCCTGGCTTTCATATTGAGGACTCTTAAGAGTCACGTTATCATATGCTTCAATTCCTGCAGGACTCTTCAGCGTCTGGTTCCCATATGCTTCGAGTCCTGCATGACTTCTAAGATTTTGGTTCCCATATGCTTCAAATCCTGCAGGACTCCTAAGAGTCTGGTTCAAAAATGCACTTTGCATTCCTGCTCCAGGTATGCCACCCTGATTCACTGTTGCTACAGAACCCAAACTACCCAGCAGATTTGTCAACCCCAATCCAGCACCCTGAGTAGCTAGCAAAGCCGACAGTGCCTGTCCAAGTGCAGGATTCAGCACCGGAACAGCAGTGGCAGGTCCCGGGTAAAACCCCGCTGGAGCTGGAGCTGCAGCTGCTGGGGCCATTAAATGAGCAGGGGCACTTACACTCCCACTAGCAGCATAAGCAACGTTGTCATTCCGCTGTACTGTATATTGTTGTTGTAATTGTTGAGGCTTTTGAGCTTTTGGGCCATCTATAGCTCTCTGACAATGCAAAATGTGACCTTCAAAGTTCTTATGCGGCTCTTCAAGTGCCTTCTTCGCACTTTCCACCGTTCTATACACAAACAAGCAAAACCCCCTAGGCTTCCCAGTAGCCTTATCAAGCCCCAACGGACCTTCCTCAATTTCACCATACTTGGCAAAAAAGGTAGTGAGCTTTTGCGGGTCCAATCCAGCCCCAACATTGCTAATATAAATCTTTCTCTGAGTATAGTCAGACGTCGATGAAACACTGGCGGCCCCCGGCACAATACCTCCAGCAGTGGTCGGAACAGGTCCGACAGATGCCAGCTGGCAGGCAGTCATCCGATTACCAATCCTCTTCTGAGGCTGCTTCAACGCCTTGCGAGCCGCAACCCTACTCTTGAAGAGAATAAACCCGTAACCTTTACACTTCCCAGAGGCCTTGTCGCACACGGCCTTGCAATCCTCGATCTCTCCGTAACCCTTGAACACGTTCCTCAGGGTTTCGGCGTTCGTGTCCCAGCCAAGACCATGCACGAAGATTTTCCGATGAGTGGGGTCCTCATCGGCAACTCCGCGTATCCGATCCGCCACGTCGTGGTGTTTACCAGCCGCTTCACGAAGCAATCCGACTAATTTCTCCGTACTAAACGATTCTAGAAGCTTCTCGATCGGCTCCTGATCTTCGTCGTCGTCAACGCAGACTCGAGCTGACGTGGAAGACATCTGATTGCCAGAAATCCGATTCTCCTGCGCATCCTCATCGTCATCTTCGTCGTCGTCGTCACTTTCATCTTCTTCTTCATCGTCTTCATCGTCTTCATCGTCATCATCATCTTCTTCTTCTTCTTCTTCTACTTCTTCGTACTCATACTCGTCTTCCTCCTCCACCTCTTCGACGTCGTTTTGAACTTCCTCCGCAACTATCTGTTGCTTCTTCTTGGCGGGTTGGGTGGGTTCGTTGCTCTTGTTCTGCTTCTGCTTTCGCTTCCTGGCCATTGTTAGTGAACGTGATTCGATTCGAAGCTTGCTAGGGTTCCCAATTAGGGTTTTGGGTTTTAATAAGTTACTGTGTAAATTTGTAGTGATAGAGAGAGAGTGTGCGTGATTGTATGTGACGTGGCAAGATGGGAATGGTCAAAAGGAGAAGGACTCGAACGACAAGGCGTTGGAAGTGAGAGAATACGATCGAGATTATGAAGGGAAAGAGTGAGACTATAAATACGAGCCGAATCGGCGTCTTGGCTTCCCACTTCACTGCAGCCATGGCCTCCGAGAAGGAAGCAGCTCTAGCCGCCGTTCCCTCCGATTCTCCTACTATGTATGTATTTCTATTATCAACTGTTATCTTACTTCAAACGTTTCATCTTTTGGAGAATTTGAGTGCCTAAGTCTCATTTTAGCACGTCTAGGGTTGAATTTAATTCAAGTGTCTGATGAAGATTGGTGGCGCTACTAGAATTGTTGTTTGTGGATCAAAAATTATCCATGTAATAATTGGAGTTCTGTAGACACTTTGTGTTTATCATGTGGACCTTTAGAACAAGGATCAAGCCTCGTTCTATAATCTACGAACATTCTTAGTGCTTTTTGGGAAGCGAAGGAAATGGAATGGATTAATTAAATTTATATGCAATTGGAATTTATTAGGTTCTGTAAAGATTTTCATTCCGTTCTCCTTGGACTTCTGTCTCTATTTTGAGAGGTTTGCTTAATGCAGCCATCTTCATTGAACTATTGTAGACGTTTTACTAATGCATTGGTCATGATGTTTTGTTTGGTATGTAGATTTGATAAAATTATCAAAAAGGAAATACCTTCTACTGTCGTTTATGAGGATGACAAGGTAAAGTGCTGTTTGCCCTGCTGCCTAAGTTTTATAATCAGAGTACTTTGTTTTTGTTGATTCCTTTTCTCTGTAATATTTTTGTTGTCACTACATGTGTTCTTCGTAGTTTGAGACTTTCTTAGTAAATTAAGAATGTTATGTTTGAGTGTTCTCTTGCTGTTTTTGGTTGACAGAAATGAATGACCAATAATGCTCATAATCAAGGCGTTCCTTAAAGGCTGCTATAAGTTGCAAATTTGATTTTTTGTCAAAAATTTTCTCCCTTTGATTTGGAGCAGCTTGATGATTTTGCTATTTAAAATTTCCAATTTCCTTTTCTTCCCCTTGCCAGGTACTGGCTTTTAGGGACATTAATCCTCAAGCCCCTACTCACATTGTAATCATACCCAAGGTGAAGGATGGATTGACTGGACTATCCAAGGTATTTTTTTGGTTTTGCTCTCTCTCTCTCTCTCTCTCTTGCTTGCCCTGAAGTCGACTCTTCACTGCAATGTGTTGGTGTGGAGCTGAAATTGTGTTCCTAACTGTGATATCTGAATCACGAGTTTTATGGCAATACAATTCTCCTGAAGGAACCTGAACAGATACTTCGGAATATCTGTGTTTTCTGGTGGTTTATCGATGATTAACAGGTCAAGTAATGGTTTAGGGCTTTTATGTAAGCCATTAGAGAATCAAAATTTTGAAATCCTCTGTTGTAAAGAGTTACACTGAATGATTGTCGTTTCAATTGTTTGCAATCTTTTAGGTTTGGTTTGGAAATGGTGCATAGCATGCGTTTTTTATTTATATGCTTTCAGTAGCACTTGTCTGTATAATCCTCTGCATTGTATGGTGATTTGAACTGTTGGTCTTCTATTCCAATATTGCAACCAGTTAACTATCTTTTTGTTTCTTAGGCTGAGGAAAGGCACTGTGATATTCTAGGTCGACTGCTTTATACTGCTAAACTCGTTGCCAAGCAGGAAGGACTTGAAGATGGCTTCAGAATTGTGATTAATGATGGACCGGCAGGATGTATGTGTTACTTATCCATTGTTGACAATTAAAGTAGATTCACTCTAACTGGGATTTGGCAGTTTTTAGATATTTGAAAAACTGGCTTTGAATCTGTCTATGTTTACTTGCAGGTCAATCAGTGTATCACATCCATGTCCACCTCCTTGGGGGACGCCAAATGAACTGGCCCCCTGGTTAAGATGATATCTGGATTAATGGTCGAAACTGGATTGACAATAATCTCTAGCTTGTTGTGCTTTGTCTTCCCTTCATGTTAAGGAAAACTGTCTTATTATCTGGTAAATAAATGTGGAAGTGCCCTACCTGTTGTGCAGTTAAGTGAAGATTTATAGAAACCTAACCAAACTGGCTAGAATAAATGATGGTTTCACCCCATCATTGGGATTTGCATCATTTTGGTTGTGCACTGAACAGAAAGCATTAAGCGATCAGATAAGCAACTGTGGCATTCTTAAGGTTAAAATATCATGTCAAATTTAGTAGATATCTTCTAGCAATTTGCACCACTGTTGAATGTTTTGTAGTAACGGTTAGCCCCCCAAACCCCAATAACGAACAGATAATTAGGAAGGAAATGAAAGGCCTAGATTTTGCTTCTCTGAAGTTTTAGGCATCTATCACTAGTTGCACTCGTTTACCAGTCCTTAGGGTACTGTACCTTAAATCTCTCCACAAGGTTAGGATTTTATTCGTCTCAGCACTTCTTTGTTAGGTTAAACTAACATAACCTAACAAATATGAGTTTGGACCTATCAAAATTTTTTCAAGCTCAAGCTCGGGTAGGCCTGGACCCTTTGTTATCCCTTGTCGATTCATTCTAACAAGCTTTGTTTCAATTAAGTTTGGGTTCATCTTAGCAATGTTTATATAGGTTCAAGCACTTAGACTTGTAATCTGTTCTTACGTTGTGATTTAATCACAAAGCTTGGTCAGTTCGAGTTAGCTTATGATCGTTAAATTTGGCTTGGTCCGGACCAAAATATTAAGCCAATGGAGAATTGAGGACAAAAGCAAGTCAGAATGGTACAAGCATTCTGTAACACTGTTTTGTGATGCCTTAATTATCTGTGCTGTTGGAGCAGCGACCTCAACCAATTTATGAGCAGGTCGATAGAGGCCAACAGACCTCTTGCCTCTTGCAAGTCTCTCTGCATTCTTGACAATTAGAGCTCAAATGGCAGAAGAAAAGTGTGTGAGAGGTCACTACATGGAGCCCCCTCCATGAATTCTTGAATCAGCTAGCTTTTCTCATCTGCTCATAGTTTTGAATGAAAGCAAACATAAAACTGACAAAATGTTACCTCTGATTCCATTCTGAAAATCGACTGAGTCACTGGCAAGAGAGACCAATACCATACATGGTATACAATGATTTTAATTTTTCCCAGGGAACAACAGGAATAAAAATGTAGAAAAGTTTTCAACAAACTACATATGTAGATCCCAATATATGTGTGAAAGGTATCAACTTGAACACCAAAACAACAAATGCCAAAAACACCACTTGTTTGAAGAAGTTGATTTGGTGAAAAACTGGGAAAACAGATTCTAAACTGTTATAATCTTGTTTTTTTTTTTAATTTAGTGTCTAAATTTTTTAATTAAGTAATAGTATTTTACTAATTTGGTTAATGAAATTTATTTTTTTGTTTTGTTTATGACAAGTAGTTTTTTTTTTTGAAACTGAGGAACCCGCAGTCGCTATCTTTTGGATGCGCACCGGATAAACTTTCGGATTTATACAATAGCCTATAAATTATATCAACCAAGTATTCCACACTAAACAAGCCCCGTACAACAGGGTCGCTCAAGAGAGCGTAAGTAGGGGGGATTCAACACAAGACCTTTTGGGTCCATGCCCCCTACTCTACCAACTTGATCACCCCGTAAGGGGCAAAAAGACATGTAGGTGTTCATGTGAATTAGGTGTTTTAATGTATATGAATGATTAGTTGATAATTAAATTTTTTCAAAAATGCCTATATGTTATAATTAAAAAGATTTTGTTAATTAAATCATCAATATATTAATAGAATTAACGTTTTTAAATGAGTTCAGGTTATAAAAAATAGTTATTTAATTGAAATTTTTAAAAATTAGGGTACTGAATTGAAAAAATATTCAAAACACTTTAGAATCTTTTATTTGCGAGAAATTACAGGAAAAGCTCATCATGCATGCAAGTACTCAAAATCACTCTCTCCAATTCTTGTTCTGTTCCGTCCTGTTCTGTCTCGTTCCGTTCCGTCCCTGTCTGTTGAAGATGCTAACCAAACGCAGCATTGCATTGTTACACATGTAGATGGATCCCTTTTCATTTTTTCAAACACAATAGGTGATACTTTGTCCTTTCTTGTAGAATTTGCACTTAATGGTTTCCAGTTAATCAGAACAAGTTCCAAAGCCTCCATTTCAATCTTTTTACCCTACAAAAATGAAATCGATGATCTACACGTCTACAACTCCCTCACAGGGTTATACCAAGACAAGAAGTGGACATGATTTATATTCTCTTCATAAGGTCACAATGCAGAAAGTAGCAACAGATCCCCAAGTGCAATGTCATCACTTCAAGCACAGATTCCAGACGACCATGGTGCTTGCTCCATCACTTTCACTTGCTTACTCTGCTTCCATTGTTCATCCTTATTACAATTATATGATTCAAATCAACTGTGTTCCTAACTGAACATCAAATTAAAAGACGGTCTCCCCAAAAACAAATCAGAACAAGTAGATTTTCATTGCAGGAAAGCTACATAGAGTTCAAAATCTGAACATGATCATGAAAAGCTATAGCCAAGAGTCATTTTTCATAGAGACAACTTGCAAGTCCATGATATTCTTTTGTCCTTCAAATGCTTAATTAGTCCCAACTTGCATGGTCCAGCAATCTGATTTTTATCTGAAACATTGGAATATTTGGAAAGAGATTCCTAAAATTTAAACTAAAAATACACTATAGATATTAACTATTTGATACTTAAAATTTAATTAATTACATAAATAATAAAATAATTTTATCGGTAAATTACATATTTTACACTTTTATTATAACTTAATTCCGATTGAAAATCATCTAAATTATATGAATGAAAGTAAAATACATTGGTTTTAAAAGGTACGTTCTATTAAGAACGTTTTAGACATATATGCTCGTGCATTATGTAAGAATAGAGTTACGTATTATCGGGTTTCTTCAGACTCCTCATTATTTTAGCGGAAATCTTAATTGAAAATTGTTGTTATTGTTATTATTGTATGCTTATGTATACGTACAAATGCAGACGAGACATTCTCCAACTCTAAGGTTCTGAATGATTTTCACAAAAGGAGAATAAAGCAAAGCACATATTCGAGCATTTGTAGATCACAATTTCTACATATGACAATACCATCATATTCTTTTGCAACTTCCATCATTGACAAGAGGTATTATTCTTTTCCCAAATTTTGCAATTGGCATAAAATTAGAAATATCTTTGAAATTAGATAATATTTAGATATAACCACATGGGTTAAAAAAAACAAAATTTTATGATTTTTTTGTGTTAAAATATGTATTTAAATATTTTGTATATTATTTAAAAAGAATAAGAATTAAGTTTATAAATTGAAGATATACAATAGTAATAACTCAGTAGAAATCCAGCTGACACGTAAAATTTGGAGAGATTCAATAATACATAGTCCAGAGAGATTTTCACAATGTTAGTAGCAGTAATCGTATGCCAGTCCAGATTTACGATTACCAAAGTCCAGATTTATAATTAATATGTGAAATTAGAAATACAAAAAATAATTACATGGGATTTTTTGTTTAATTTTTAATTTTAAAATTTTTATTTACCTTATTATAATATTATTTAATGATTAATTAAGTCTTTTTATCATATTTTGTTATTTTTCCGTCTGAGTATAATTTTAATTAAAATTTAATTCGCTGTTTTACGTCAAAATGAATGACATAAAATTACGTAATAACTAAATAATATTATAAAAATTTATGATAATTTTCAAAACATTAAAATTGAAATAAAAAAAGATAAAGTATAAACATATATATTTAACCCTACAAATAAATAACAATACATATACCAACAGTAACTTTACGAGTAGAGAATAAAGTGATCTATACGGTCTCTCCATGCATGTTGTGACTGCGACACAATCCATAAATGCCCTACTACTCATCATGTTAACGAATACAAGAAGCCAAGTTGATTTCCTGACGTGAAAAAGCTACTCATCAAATGATCTAATAATCCCAAATCCTGAAATGAGAAAAGAAAAACATATGCATGGAAACATTCAGACGTCCAAAATGTTGTTTGGATGGAGATTTGGGAAGTCACAGATATCAAATGCCATGTCTGTAAGTAACACGATCTTTCAAGTTCAAGCTTTGCTTCCAATGTTCATTCAACCTTCTAGTTGGTATGTACGCACAGATTGTGGAGCTTCAGGTGCATATGGATTGCGAAGGGTGTGAGAAGAGAATACGACGAGCAATCTCAAAACTTGAAGGCATGCAAGTCCATCCCATTACCAAATACGAAGTACCCTTTTTCGCTTATGATTTCTAACTTGAAGTTGATGGTTTTGGATGATTACAGGAGTTGATAGTTTAGAAATAGACATGGATAAGCAAAAGGTCACAGTGACAGGGTACGTAGATCACAGGAAGGTGTTGAAGGTGGTGAGAAGAACAGGAAGGAAAGCTGAGTTTTGGCCATTCCCATATGATAGTGAGTACTATCCATATGCGGCTCAGTACTTGGACGAAACTACTTATGCATCTTCTCACAACTATTACAGACATGGGTTTAATGAACCAGTTCGTGGGTACTTCCCTGAGCAGGCTTACTGCACTGTTCCTGATAACACCGTTCACCTTTTCAGCGAAGACAATGTTCATGCTT
The DNA here is from genome assembly GCA_027478595.1 of Erythroxylum anguifugum. Taxonomy (NCBI): domain Eukaryota; kingdom Viridiplantae; phylum Streptophyta; class Magnoliopsida; order Malpighiales; family Erythroxylaceae; genus Erythroxylum; species Erythroxylum anguifugum. The sequence goes on along the minus strand of JANIPN010000217.1, from coordinate 4,882,691 downwards.
ATTGTAGTATCATGTGATGTGATTTACTAATTAAGGATCTTCGTATGTGTGAATGTGTGAATGTGTGATCAATAATGACGAATAACACCGTTTACCTTTTCAGCTAAGACAATGTTCATGCTTATTGTAGTATCATGTGATGTAATTTAGTAAGGATCTTCGTATGAGTGAATGTGTGATCAATAATGATGAAACTTGGTGAAAAGAGTTCTCTTATTCTTTTATATCTTTTTCCAAATCAGAATGCACAAATAGAGACAGTAAAAAAGTGATATTCTGATTCCATTCCAAGTTAACAAACCAAGAAATTGAATAGCATGAATTCAACATATTATCACTCTTAAACACAAAGTGTATTAAGATGTTTACAATATTATTTTCCTTCGAGCCTCTAAACACAATATCAATGAAGATGCTTTCCACCTCATTTTCCTTTGAGCCTCCACTCAGTCCACCATAAAATTGAATTTACTTTAATATGGTCAAGTTTCTTGTTTATCACTATCATATAGTATGTAGATTTGTTAAAAAAATGACTACGATATTGTTGGTTTACAAATCAAGTTTAAGTTAGATAGCATTCTAGTTGCATCCTTATTCTACTTGTTAAGATATATAGTATATATCTTTTTATTTAATTTTAACATCTTATTTATTAATTGGACATATAAGATATTAATCAGATAATAACTTGAATTCAAAAAGCTATTGATGATAATCTTCTAATTGTAATAGACTCTCATCCTTAATTAATGTGTATCTTGACAAGAAGTATGATGGATTACGTGAGTGATATAGAGCGAAGTACTGCTAGATTTTTGGAATAATGGTTTAAGTGAGATAAAAGTCTACCTTAAGTTGAAGTGTGTATATATCACGATTGTGGTGTATTAGTAAATAGGTGTACTGCTATGAATTTCTCTGTTATGACACTCACGTGACTTCAACTAAGTTAATGGTGAATTGATTTTGAGTATGAAGATTAAGTGAGTGAGTGGGCTGAATGGTAGTGTGTGAAATATGTAGTTTGGTGTGTGCATGACTCTATGTTCTTTCGTATTTCGTTGGCTGCATCATTTTTGGAATTTTGAGTTGTGTTTATTTAATTTTCTAGACTGATTTCATGAAGATTGAATCTTGATTTGGTGCTGCAATTTCTGTCAAGGTTTTCATGACTTTGTTGGAAAGTTTATCGTTGACAGTGTGTGTGATTTGACAGCTGCGTTTTTTTCTATTTTGAGCGATCATTGAGAACTTTGGTGTCTAGTGTAAGGATTTTGACAGCTGATTTTTCTATGGTGTTTGGATGATTTTATTGGACTGTTCATTGTTGATGAAGTGTTAATTTTGTGGCTGTCGTTTATGGTGTTGGTATGCAAAAATTCCAAAAGTTCTCATTCCTTTTTGCTACTGTCTTTGTTGTTGGTTTTGTGCGAAAAACTTCATGCTGTCGCGGTTGTTGCAACTCTATTGGATTAACGTTTCGGTGAAGAAACGTTGTTGATTTGAGAAGTTTTTGTGGCTACTGTATGTAGGATTTTTAGTGAATATATTAAAGCCTCACAACAGATCTTTCAATGAACAACTTTTCGTTCTTTCGTTGATGAAGCAACATAGTTAGGGAAGTTGTTTTTACCTCAATTGTTGTCTTTGTTTATGTTGGTTATTGTTTAATCACTTGAGTTGCTTATTTCGTATCTTTATTATCAAATACTGTTGAGAAAATTCTCTGTTAAGGTTAATACTAGTCGGTCATGTTATTAGGTGTAAAAAAACTTTAATAGGAAGTGAGGTTGAGAGATAGTATCACTGGTTGAGTGGTGTCGGCTCAGTAAAACTTTGTGTAAATCTATTGTACTTTTGCGAAAGTATTAAGCTAGGTGAGGGCCCCGTAAACGTAGGTAAGGTATGTCGAACTGCATTATCAAATTTCTGATGCTTTTTGCTATTTCGCTTTTAATTGTTTTTATTTTTGTTTATGCTAGAAATGTCCATGGTAAAATTGGAAAGTTTACGAAATTACTATCCCCTACGGTTCTTTCATTACTAAAATGCTTCTCTTCATCTACTAAATTAATGACTAGGAAAGTTGATACAATTTAATTTTAAAATAAAGTATTAATTACTCGCCGTATTAAAGATAACTTGTTTCGAGAAAATAACTCTATAAATAGGACTTATAATTTCATGTTTATCAGACAATTACTTATCATTCCATGTGTTTACTATTACTCATATTTTTAATTCTTTTATTGGATTAAGTCAATCTTATATCAAAATCTTTGGCAAGCTCTTATAGAACATTTTAATCAATATAAATCATCCTATTTTTTATTTTATATGTACATGTTTTAATTTTTGTTGGAAGAGCATACATATACATTTTAAGAAGTTCTTTGTTTTACCAATAGTAAAATTTTAATTGATTCCAAAAGGGTGGCTCTAATAGTTAAATCATGTTACAATATCTTAAGTTAAATTGTGTTCAATTAGGGCAATGTTTGCCTCAAAATTTTGTATTCGGGTCTGAATTTGGTTCGAACCTTTATTAAATATGAGACTCTAGGCCCAAATTCGAGTCTAATCAAACTCAATTAATATTTTTATTTTTTATAAATAAATAATATATCATTTAATCTAAAATAACATTGTTTTATGTTAACATTTTGTACTTAGAGTTGAGTTGGGCTATTTTGTCTTCTTTAATAATTTTTTCCATTATAAAATTAGAGATAACAACTGAGTCTAAGCTTGGCTCGATTCACCCTACCTTGTTGTGAAGTCATCAAGCTTAGGGTTCAATTTTTTTGAATATTTTTGCATCTTAATTAAAGAAAGTTGGGTTGAGCCAAGTCGAGCTTAGTCTCGAGTCGGGTGCATTTGGCTTAGACTCCATTAGTACGGCTCGGGCTGGGGCAAGCCCGCATTGCCATCCCCGTATAAAATTTTAAAATAAAAATTACTTAAATAAAAATTGCATTGATATAAAAGTTTTAATAGATTAAAATAATTTTAAGAGGTAAACATATATTTGATTGTAATATTTATTTGATTTGAATAAAGAATTTGTACTCGAAAAATAATTTACTATAAAATAATTGCTAATTATTTACAACGGAAATGCTCTGTATATTTCAATTCTTTTCAATTAGCATTTGATAATAATGAAAAGCTGGAAAATAGTAGGGTTTAAAACTTACAAAGGAGAATGCTTCGGACAATGATTAAAAAGTCTGTTAATTTTGTTTTATTAAAAAGTAATTAATTTATAAAAATAATTAGTTAATTTTTATAAACAAAAATAAGCGAATTAAATTTTATAATAATTTTTTTAATTAAACTTTAAATTTGTTGATAGATAATCAAAAAGTTATTTTCAATTATATTTCAAATTCTTTAAATTTATTTAATTTTTGACTAATGTTTTAAAAACTAAACTAGTTTGAGTAATTAATAGTGAAAATTTTGAATAATTTAATTTTTCTTTTTTTGAGGCGATAATTTAATTTTTTAGTTTAGTTTTTAATTTTTTGGTTCAATTTAGTTTAATAATCTTTGTATAGATTAATTTATTACTAATTATTCTATCAATTTTTTAAACAAAAATAAACTGATATATTTTTAATAATAAAGTAATCGATCGATTTTTTAAAACTAATTAGTTTTTATAAATAAAAATTTGATTTATTTTTATTTAACAATCTTTTTTTAAAATTACAATTAAAATTATTAAAATATTTTTAATTATTTTAAAATTTTTAATTTTTAAATAATTTTATGATGATTTAATACTGATTAAACCTTTAAATCCTAAACCTTTTGTTTTACTTATTTAAGTTATGATTCGATTTTTAAAAATGTTATTTTAATCTAATTTTATGAAAACTTTTTTAATTTTAAGTTTTTTATATTATTGATTTAACTTTACATCCTATGTTTAAAATGTTCGAATGATCTGAAACTCGAGGCGGAAGACAAGTACTTGTTCAGAGCTTGAAATTATTTGCAAATTAGATTCAGCTAGGTAAATTATTACTTGGAATTTCTGTAAAAAGTTGTATATATACAATTTAGAAGATGGGTTCAACCCAAATCCAATAATAAGAGAAGCTGAGACACTGAAGAAAATCTGACAACAACCGAGGATATGTCGTCGGATGCGGCTGAAACTAAGGTAAACTTAGCTTGTTAATGTAATAGGTTCATCTGTTCTGGGCTTAATGTGTTTCTCTCTCTCGATTTTTTGGTTCGAAATTTCCAGGATCAAACCCCTCCTGTTGTTGACAAGTACAATGTGGAAGCCGCCTTGATTATGGCAACTAAGGCTCAGGTGTGTCAAAAGTTTGCTTCTTTTTAGTTTATGATCCCGTTCTGTTTCTTGGGTATGGCTTGTATTCTATTTTGGTTTTCTTGGTTGTGGGGTGTTGCAGCGTTTGCCTATTGCACAGGCCGCGCCGGTGTACGAGCAGCTTCTTCAAGTGTTTCCTACTGCTGTGAGTTTCTTTGTTATTGGTTGGATTCATTTGGGAGTTGAAAAGTTTGATTCTTGTCTACTGGCTTGACCAACTGAGTTGTCAAGTTCTTTCTTTTTGAATTGCTTCTACATCTCTTGTCATTTGATCATGGTTACTTGTTTCAAACAATGGTTCCTGACGTGGTTGAGCTTAGGCATGTGTAGGAGATTTTATGAGGCTGTAGCTGATAAATCTGCTTCAAGATTTGCTCGTTACTTCAGTTGTTGCATAATTTTCGAATAATTTGATATGAAATGACAATTTTGATAATGTTTTTGATTGGTTGTGTGCATGTCGTGGATGGAATGAAATATGAGTTCTAAGAATGTCTTGAAGATGAAAATAACTTTAGATATACGTTCTTTTCTTTGAAAAACTTATGTTTAGGTTGTATGGTATTTTAACTACATTTAATGAAAAATACACAAGTTATGCTAGATCCGGTTCAAAAAGTTGGTGAACGGTGGGAAAGATTGAAAATATTAAAGTGGAAGTTTGTGTAGAGATCATTGTTGGTGTTCTAGAGCTATATAAACAACTTACTGTGGCTAAAATGCATGTAATTTCTTTGGGTAGTATTATGGTTGAATAAGAAAATTATTAATTGTATTAATTGAACTTGTTTCAATTGATTATTTAGTGTGGAGAATGAAGAATGATATCAATTTGTCTGCCATTAGTGAAGAATCTAGTTTACTGACGTTTTCGCTGGTATCATGTTACAGATGATAAATAGAAATGACAAGACTAGATTTTCTTAATGCTTTTTGTATACTAAACGTGTCAAAGTAGTTTTATTCTGTATGATTATGAAAATTGACATTATAGGTATAGCTCTTCAATTTCTCCTAGTATATTATCTGACGCTCTTTTCCTTGCCTTCTAGGCAAAATTTTGGAAGCAATATGTTGAGGCACATATGGCTGTAAACAATGATGATGCCATAAAACAGATATTTAGCCGGTGTTTACTGAATTGCCTTCAAGTTCCTCTTTGGTATGTGGTTTCCTGTACTTTGTTACTCCAACTTCCTCTTTGGGTTTATGTTTTCCTTTTGCATTTTATGTTACAGTTTGAAGAAAATATTGTCTTGATGATGTAACTTGATTCATGGAGTCTGAATTAGTTACATATTAACTTCTTGTTTGGAATTTTTTTTTTGAGATTTTAAGATAACCACAATGGTTTGGATATTTGGTGGGGACTCTTATTTCTTGGTTTAAGACAGTGATTTTGGGGAGTCTTCAAGGTTTTCAACAAGTTTATGGATCAGGGAATTATCAAAGGATCCGATTCTTTTCCCTTGTCCAAAATAGTTATAATGTCAGTATCTTTAACTTCAGTCCATTGGTCTGGATTTTGGTTGCCATGTGAATTATCATTTTTTTCTTTCGTCAATGTTCCTAATTTCTTGTTCCTCCCTTTCTAAGAAGTGTATCTTCATTTACCTCTCTTTCTCTATCAACTTTACTGCATCACTTCAGTTTCTTTATGGACTAGACTTTGTGTTTTTCTGTTTTTTTCACTGTATTTCTAGTGTTGCTTTACATGCACATATCTCTCTTTCTCCGAGTGTGAGTGTGGGTCTCTGGTGGAAATTCAAAAGCTCTAATTTTGTTACCAGTGTTAATCTTGTAGGCAATGTTACATTCGGTTCATAAGGAAAGCCAATGATAAGAAAGGAGCTGAGGGCCAAGAAGAAACGAGAAAAGCTTTTGATTTTATGCTTGGTTATGTAGGTGTGTCTTAAGATCTTAGCAGTTATCCAATTTTATATTCATGTTATAGCTACACTGTTTTTTGAGGTGCTATATAGGGTTAATGATCATAAACTATTTAAATTTTGGTTCAGTTGAACTGTAATTCATAGATGGAGAAGTATTAATGAAGATAAACAAGAAATAGATGACCACATGTTCTATGAACTAGTTAGAAAAAGACATTCTATAGGCAACCTGGTTCTGCATACATATCTAAACTTGAGAATTCAGTTTCTCACCAATTTAAGAGAACAATGATTAATCTTATAGTATCCTTTTTGTGCATGTGATATCAGGAACTGATATAGCATCTGGGCCTCTATGGATGGAGTATATTGCTTTCTTAAATTCAACTCCGGTTTGTTGCTTCCGCCACCCATGTTTTCTAGTTTAAACTGAGTCCAAATAGCTGAACTAGGTGAATTGTCACTTCTGTTCCTATAATTCCTTCCTTTCCTTAGTCAGGGACGATGTTGCAGGCGCTAAATGCACAGGAAGAATCACACCGAATGACTGCTGTTCGGAAAGCATACCAAAGAGCTATTGTTACTCCGACTCATCATATTGAACAACTCTGGAGGGACTATGAAAATTTTGAGAATTCTGTTAGCCGCCAATTGGTAATATTTTGGTTATGGCATGCATAAGGCATGTGAAATACACTTTTATCTTATGTGAGTCATTTGTATTCCTATGCCATATGTATGAGATCACATTTTGGGTTAATGCAATATGATGTTTTGGTATTAATCAGGCCAAAGGACTGCTATCTGAATATCAACCAAAATATAGTACTGCCAGAGCTGTTTATAGGGAGCGGAAGAAATATGTTGATGAAATTGATTGGAATATGCTTGCTGTACCACCAACTGGCTCTCACAAAGTAATTTCTTTTTTTTTTGATTATTTTGCGTGAAATGCTTATGAAATATGTTGGCGGTGCTTGGAACTAGCAAGGAAGCAAGCACTTCCAAAGCCAGTATTTATTGCTTCTACTTTTACTGAAGCTCTAAAAATTGCATCTTATTTTAACTTTAAGCATTGTTAATATTTCTTTGGCAATGAGCTTTATGATAACAAAGAATGATGCATTTCTCTGGTCATGTATAAACTCCGTTGGGGAATCAATTGACGGCATATGTCATATTAAGACGGTAGAAAATTTGAGATTCATGAGATTGAATGGATTGAAATAAACTTATCATGTTAAAAGGCCCTGTTCTCCCGATTAACTTCAAGCCACTCTATCTATTCATTAGTAGGCTGGTTAAGTACATGTCTGCATAAACTGAAATTAGGTAAAACTGTTTTTGATTTCACCAATCAAAATATTGTTTCTATAATAGGCTTTGATGAGACTTGGATTTCCATTTAATATTATATGATCTTTTGTTCTGCCGTAATGTTGACATGCATAATTTCCTATAACTGATTGAAGGAGCACAATGAAGTTATGGTTGCCTCAGAAATATGTTGTGTTGTGGAAGATAATAGGAATAGAGTTCCTAGGTTATGGCTTATCTGCTCGGTTTTTTAGATAATTTTTTTAGGATGAAAGTAGGAACAGAATATGAAGTCTACACGAAAATTGCATTTACTTTGACCGAATCCCACATTCAGATGTGCTTGTTCAAATGCTCTAAATTCTTGATTAATTTGGTGAACTATTTTCTTGCTTATGCAGGAAGAACTACAATGGATGGCATGGAAGAGATTACTGGCCTTTGAAAAGTGAGGAGCATCGGCATTTTATATATTTTTTCTGTTGTCTTGATAGAAATTCCCTCAACTCACCCCTGCAACCTAAAAGAGAAAAAAAGAGAACATGAAACATGAAATTCAACATTTATTAACATGCAATAAGAGAAATCTAATGAAAAGTAGAGTTGAAGTGAGTAGAAATCTGCATATCTGTGAAACTTTAAAGAGGAGACTGGAAAATGTAATTTTTCAATATCAACGTGTTGCTTATCGGAATAAATTGCCTTCTTGGTCGAGAATACACCCGAGAAGAACTTTATGAACATTGCCCCGGTAGTAACATTTTTCCAAGTTAATCACAAAAAGGTTTTTGGTACTCTGGATTGTAATTTTCAGTGCAGTTATCTTTTATAGCAATGAGCTTGAAAATATTATCTAAAGTTTGGATCATCTCATTTCCTGTTGCTGAGATATACATTATGAGTGCCATCATTCTCTTAGAGCTAAAATCCATTTGATAACCTGCTTAACTTGTTTGTCTATAGTTAAAAATGAAATGCCGTTGACATATTGGATTTTTACATATGACCATGTTATAAGTTGTCCTTCATCACTTGCAGCTTTAAATTGAATGGAATATATGTTGATGACTTCTTGTTATGGTTCTTGTTACTCTACGGCAGGGGAAATCCTCAAAGAATAGACAGTGTTTCAGCTAATAAGCGTATCGTATTCACCTACGAACAGGTATAACTAGTTAGTCCTTTGTGGTTTCCCTCCTTCCACTTTCTTTTAATTTATCTCATTTAGTACACGTAGGTTATACTAGCTCTTTTTGGTGTTGCTTTCCTCTTTTGTTCCCTAGACGTTTACCTAATGTTGAAAGTGGTAGAGAACTTGGAAAATGTACAAGTTTTCTTTTCCTTATTTGTTTATCTCTCTCTCTCTTTCTCATGTATGCACATATACATATGCAGAAATGGTTTTCCTTAAAGACGTTGCTTTCTTGGTTTTAGTTTCCTTTTGAACATGACTATCTGTGATCTTATGTTGAAGAAAGGTTTTAGGGTAAGCATCAACTAACATTAATTTATTATTGTTCAACACTCCTGAATGCTCCAAGAAATGGCACAATTCTAGTTGAGAATGGAGAAATGGAATTAACATTGTAAATAAACAGTAAATTCTATATGTAAAGAATAATTGCGAGTGGGGAAAAATCTCCTTGTTAGCTCTATGGTGTAGACAATGATATGCTGCTTTTTATGTTAGTGAGAATGATGTCTTACTTGGTCACATGTTTTTATGTGTACTCTGAAATCTTACATGCTAGAGAGTTTTCTACAACCTTTCTTTATGAAATGAAATGCTTACTCTGTGGTGTTGGTTTGCAGTGCCTAATGTATTTGTACCACTATCCTGACATATGGTATGATTATGCGACATGGCATGCAAAAAGTGGTTCTGTTGATACTGCAATCAAAGTATTTCAGAGGGCTTTGAAGGCTCTCCCTGGTAAAAATGTCTTTCCCTTTTCCTTTTAAGTCTGTAACATGAAACTGTTTTCATGATAGCTTTATTTCTTTTCCTATTTGTGCTATAACTAACCTATTTAGGTGTAGGATACTGAATATCGCTGGTTGATAACAATTCTAATTTTGCTTTCTTAAATCATTCTGTTGCATCATCCAAAGTTTATTTTTTTCTGTGTGCTTGCTTGCATGCACCAATTTTCCATTTCTCCTGGCTTATACCCACAGATTCAGAAATGTTGAAGTATGCTTATGCTGAATTAGAGGAAAATCGTGGTGCAATTCAGGTGAGCGGATTCTTTTTTAGAATTCAATCAATAACCAGCTTTTGATTCTTGATCTTTTTCTTTCTGCTCCTACTTTCATCAGCCGGCCAAGAAAATATATGAAAGCCTTTTGGGAGATGGTGACAATGCAACGGCCCTAGCACATGTACAGGTAACAAATTATTAATCTAGGATGCTGGACTCTCATCAGTAGATATGTTTTGCTCATCGTAACAGTTCCCCTAGGGAAGATGATTTTCTTTTCCTTATGCTTGTTGGAATATATGGATCTGAAGATCAAGAAGAGTTATTGGATGTACTTGTAAGGTGTAATATTACCCTATTTTCAGATAAGAACCGATGTGCTTTCTTCTCACTGAACCTGTAAATAGATTTGCAGACAACAAGTCCTTATATCTTATCAGCTCTTTACATGGGTGACAATATCTGTTTCCTGAGAAAACTTTTTATTCAACTTATTCCCTCTCACATCCTTCCTTCTTTAAAACATTATTTAAGTTTTGTTTCCATTTTTTCAAAATTTTACATTTATATGTCTTGTCTTCTCTCAGAAAATTTGTACTAAATGTGACGTTCACATCCAAATTTATTATATTCCTTGAAACGACAGACTTCGCATTCTAGAATGAATATTTATTATCTTGATGGCATTTCAATCTGTAGTTTATTCGTTTTCTAAGAAGAAATGAAGGATTAGAAGCAGCTCGCAAGTACTTCCTGGATACTCGCAAATCCCCCAATTGCAGTTATCATGTATATGTTGCTTATGCCTTGATGGTCTTTTGCGTCGACAAGGATCCAAAGGTAATGAGTCGTCCTCTTTGTGAATTATTGTAGAGAATCCCATAATAATAGATAGAATCTCATAATAATAGATAGTCCCTTAATTAAGCGATTATCCTTATAGAGTATCCTTAGCTGTAATATCTAGCTATATTAGGGATATTTCCAAATAAGGAGTCTTCCTAAT
>JANIPN010000217.1:4849125-4866144 GCA_027478595.1 Erythroxylum anguifugum | reverse complement strand
TCTCTCAAATTTCTGCCTACCTCTCTCTTCTCTGCCTACCCCTTTATAGACTTCCTAGGTACATTCTGTTATAACTAGCTTCTTCTAGAACAATCCTCTCTCTCTCCCGACAATCCTAACAGTATAATGATCAGAAATATCAGAAATTGACATCACTTGCTCCCAATTGATAATTGTTACACGATGTTACCTTTTAACATTTACTTTGGACAGAAGGGTCTGGCTCCATTGCATGTGTTAAAGGTCAGCCCTTGTTGAGGTTGAAATGATGGCTGATAGTAAGAACTAGAGCACTCTGTAATGGTAATTTCCTTCCATTCATAACGAGGTCTTTTTTGCATTGTAGGGCAAGTTGACGATGAAAGCACATCTGTCCATAGCCAACCACTGCCTCAGGACGCTTTCAGGATTCGACAAATTCAAAAGGCTCGAATAGGTAGTACCTCGCAAACAGGATCAGTGTCGTACGGAAGTGCTTTTTCTGGAGATGTATCTGGCAGCATTGGCTGATGCACCTTCGCTTTTTGCCACCATATCTTGCTGTGCCTAGAGGTTTGCAACTTTCAGACTTGTTTTTCTCGTAAAATGCTTTTCAATTTATGATAATCACTGAGTTACTAATTACAGAAACTGAAGGAGAAGATGGACAGAAACTCAACACTTATCCAGCATTTGCTGGTCAATCTGACAATGAGGCTACCTCGATGTTCCATGCTCAATTTAGTGGTTTATCCATCCATCTCTGCTTCCATCATTCTAGAGATTCGGTGAGTCGTTGCAGCCTGAGCCACGCATCAATGCTAAAGTTTGGCAACTACGAGCTGATCTAAATCTGATAAAGTTTTTATAGAACTTGTTTCTTTGGAAGATCTGTCAACTGTTGCATACTCTTACAGATAAACACATAACTTATTAGATCATCTTTGGTTGCTAGTTAGATGGAACCAATTTTAGATGTATTATGTAATACTAAGGCCTATCAGTTATGTGTATAAATCACTAAATTCCAGCCAAAAATGTAACATGTTATGTTAATGGTGTGAGAATCTCTCCTTGTTCTTGACTTGGATAATATTTATTTATTCTCTAAAGAAGATGAAGCATTATTTATGTATGTATTTAGGGTTATAGTATTAACACTTTTATTTGTAAATTCTTTTGTTTAATTCTACAAGAAAACATATTCGGGATTTTTCTTGGGAGGTGTCGAGAAGGAATTGGAATGTAATAACTAATCTTAAGGTGTTGAACTTTTTCAGAATTTTTCAATCAATCTTTTAAAACTTTAATAATTTAGGTTAAAATGCTAGTTTTTACATGTACATTTATGTGGTATTTAGTAAACATGTCATATTATTATAAATACTCTTTTGAATTGAAGTATTAAGGTCTTAAATATTAAAGTATTTATATTGACTAAGCATGATAATGTTAAAGGGTTTATAAGTGGTAAGGGCCAATTATCCAAATGGCTAGTTCTATTTTTTTTGGCAATAGTTGACCCAATTCTAATTCTAATATAGTATCAGAGCCGATGGTTTGGTTCGGTTGCTATTGTGTTTATTTTAAGTGACAATTGGATATTCAGTTCCAGTTGCACTTGAGGGAGAGTATTAGAATATCTCGTATTGATTAAGCATGAAAATGTTAAAGGGTTTATAGGTGATAAGAGTCAATTATTCAAATTACTAGTTCTAGTCATTTTGACAATAGTTGACCTAAGCTCAATTCTAATATTTAAAAGTTAATCACTTAATTCAACAAATTTAAAATTTGAGCACTAAACTAAGAAAATTTTAAAAAATTAGACATTTTTAAATACATTAGCTCTTGTATTTAAGATACAACTTTTTATTCAAAAAGATGTAATTAGTTAGATTTTTAGTAAATGTGTACATAAAATGAATCAAGAATATATATTAACCAAATTGTTCCTCTACTAAAAGCATTAGCCGTAATTGAAAAGCTTCAAAAAGTGGGGTTGACAATAGGGCCTAGTCAGAAGCCAACGGGCTTTGTAGCCTAACTTGGGGTCCAATTTTCTGGGCCCGACCAACTTGAGCCCAGCTTTAGACCCAACGGGCAATGACAAAAAGATGTCATTTTGTTTTTTTTTTCAAAATAAAAAAATTAAGTCAGGCTAAACCAATCTATCTCGGGCCTAATTAGGATTTCGATCTTCGATGTTTGCCCTGTCAAAAAGACAAAAAAGGAAAAGAAAGTTGGCTACAATCTTACATATTAGGGAGAGTTTAGTCATCTGAATTCATTATTAAAATTTAAAACGAAGTTGGATGTTTTTAATTTTAATTCTTCAGTTTATTGAGAGGATTCTTTATTCCAATATTAGAGATATTAAAATATTTTTATTACTAATTCTTACAAATAAGTCTTTTATAAATTAAACTATTTTTTAATTTCAACTTCAATAACAATGCATTGTTCCAATTAATGCTGAAAAGAAATTTATAATTGATACTTAAAAGAAAAATAATTTATAAAATAAGGAATGAGACTTTTTAATTAGAAAATGAGAGTTACTGACTTTTTTTATTTGAATATATTTTAATTAATGATTTGTCCCACTTGATAATTTAATTTTATTAAAAGATTCAAATTCTCTTTGATAATTTCAATCGTCACGACTTATCAAATTTGTTAAACTCCCCTTTTATCTAAAAATTTAAGCTTCTCTTATCTTAAATATAATTATTAATAGAGGTGGCAACTGAGTTCGAGCTCGCTTCGTTCTGAAGTCAACGTAGCAACCTGATGTCCGATTATTTTAAGTAAAATAACGTCATCTTGCTAAACATAATGTTATTTTGTATTTATAATTAAAAAAAATTTGGTTAGATAAAGTTGATCCAGCCTCAAGCTCGATCAAACCGCAAACGATGCCTAGGTCCCAGTAAGTAATGATTGGGTCAGACTAAGTTTGAGAGGACTTGAGATTGACACGACCTATTGTCATTCTTAATTATTAATGTATTGCTTTGATAATATTCGCATAAAGTTGTGAATTGTCTTTCAAAATATTATTTATACTCTAAAGTAAAAAAAATGATACATAGATTATATACAAAAAAAAAAAAGATGATCAAAATATTAATTTTAATGACGAGACTAAATTAATAATAGTTCAATTAATAAATACATATAAAAAGGTTCAATTAATGAAAAGATATAAGTCAAAATATTTTAAAAAATCTCTATAAAAAAGTAAAATTAGATGAAAAGTTTAAAGTTTAAAGTTTATTTATTATAAAATAAAAATTTTAAAATTTAAATTAATTTAAAATTTTTTAAATAAAATTGATTAATTAATTAAAATTTATAAAAATTGGTTAATTAATGAATAAATCATTTAAAATTTAGTAAATTAAATTAAAAGATTAGTCATTTAAAGATTTTTACGGGCATCTTAGCCGCAGCATATATAAAGCCCATAAGTATCTGCGAGGGCTGCTCTAAAACCCTGCGCCTTCTTCTACTCAGAAAAAGCCGCTTAAACCCTAATTTTTACATGATGATGAGCATAGTACTGCGACGGTCTCGTGCGCTGACCCCAAAGAGGGTTTTGTCAGCACTGAGCCAGTCTATAGAATCAGCTATTGTTACCGTTCAACCTCGACATGGGGACGGATGCCCCTCTTTTGATGACAGATCCAAATTATGGGATTTTGGGATTGGGAGGAGGGACTTTCATGTAATGTCTGGACCTTTGCAGTTCAGGGCTTCGGTTGGATTACAGGCACAGTTTGCTGTGGATGATTATGGGTCCGACGATGAGAAAGGATTGAAAGGGAGTGGTGAGGAGGGTCTTGATATCGCAAAATTAGGAATTTCTCAGGAAATTGTCTCTGCTTTGGCTGGCCGCGGCATTAACAAACTCTTTCCTATTCAGGTCATTTTGTGTATGGATTTTTGTTTCTGTTTCAGTTCATTTAGTGACCATGTGCTGTTATGCTTTATGTTTTATGAGCTGAAGTTTATAACTTTACTTCATTATTATAGAGAGCTGTGTTGGAGCCAGCAATGCAAGGGCGTGACTTGTTTGGGCGAGCTAGAACTGGCACAGGGAAAACACTTGCTTTTGGTATCCCCATTATGGATAAAATACTTCAGTTCAATGCAAAACATGGGTATGTTCACTTGTTGGGTACTTATTTCTTGATAATAGATGTAATTCCGATAGTCATGAATCATATTCTATTTGTATAGACGTGGAAGGAATCCTCTGGCCTTGGTCATGGCCCCAACAAGAGAACTTGCACGTCAAGTTGAGAAGGAGTTTCGGGAATCTGCTCCCAACCTCGATAGCATATGTCTCTATGGTGGAACACCTATTACACGCCAAATGAGGGAGCTGGATTATGGTGTTGATGTAGTTGTCGGAACGCCGGGCCGGATCATTGATTTGATGAAGAGGGGATCGCTTAACTTGTCGGAAGTTCAATATGTTGTTCTTGATGAGGCTGATCAGATGCTTAGTGTGGGCTTTGTCGATGATATTGAAACCATTTTCCAGAAATTGCCACAGAAAAGGCATAGCATGTTGTTCTCCGCTACAATGCCTACTTGGATTAGAAACCTTGTCAGGAATTATCTTAAAGATCCATTGACAATTGATCTTGTGAGTGTTGCAATATGTTTGGAATTACTGAATAGATAGTTGTAAATCATAGCAGCTGTGCAACTCTTTAACAACATGACAATGATACTTTTGTTTTCATTCTTGTTGCTACTAGGATTCTCTAGAATTTTAAAATAAGATATTTGGTGTAGGTTGGAGATTCTGACAAGAAATTGGCTGACGGAATCACACTCTATTCAATTGCTTCAGAAATGTATGAGAAACCATCGATTCTTGGTCCTTTAATAACGGTATGAATGTAGCACTCACTGTCATCTGATAAGCTTTCTAAACCTGTTTTAGAATGTTTTAGATTCTTTTTGTTCTGTACAAGCTGCAGGTGCTGATGCAATCTTTTCCAAAACTTACTTTTGTTCCGATCAATTATTTTCACTGTCTCAGACTCTGTTGTGTTCTGTTAGGAACATGCAAAGGGAGGAAAATGTATTATTTTTACTCAAACGAAACGTGACGCTGATCGATTGGCAAACGCTATGACAAGAAACTATAGATGTGAAGCTCTACATGGGGACATATCACAAGCTATGAGAGAAAGAACTCTTTCAGGCTTTCGGAATGGAAATTTTAACATACTGATTGCTACTGATGTTGCTGCTCGAGGCCTTGATGTCCCTAATGTTGATCTGGTGAGCCAAATGTCTTTCACAGCTGCTATATTGTCGGCAGATAGACCACTACTCACCCTGCAGAGAATTTATTCTCATATATGATTATGTGCAAGGCCTTCCAATATTTTGTTCCCATATATTTGCAAGTGCTACATATTTGAGTTTCCTTCTAGTTTAGAAAGCCAAAATTAGGTACAACAACGTATGAGGCATTCAACTAAGTTGAAATTGAAGTTGTATTTCTTCCAGCTATTAAAATCTAATTGAATTAAAAATGAAGTTGACGAGCTAATCCTCAGATTTGCAGTTGATACCCTCTGTTAGAAGTTGTTGCCTAGTTTAATTGCTTTAGTCTTTTTGGCTTTTTATTTACCTTTGCTAGAAAATTTTCATCTGTTAACTCCTGAAGAAGTGCAAGTCCATGTGCTTTAATGTTCACCTTGTTTCCTTATATACTCCTATGGCCAGGTAATACATTATGAAATTCCAAACAATCCAGAAACTTTTGTCCATCGTTCTGGCCGCACTGGTCGTGCTGGAAAGAAAGGAACTACCATTCTCATTTACTCACAGGATCAGGCTAGGCAAGTCAAGATATATGAACGGGAAGTGGGGTGCAGGTTTACAGAGGTTATCTTCATCTTCCTTGTTGGTTTGCAGAATATATATTTGATATATTGACAAGAAACTGTTTGCATAATTTTGACTTGGATCAATTGATGTTTTGTTTATGCTCCAAAGTTCATATAATTCTGCTGCATTCATATCATGAAATCTTCGTCTGTCGTCCAATTGAATTGTTTTATGGATTTAAGTTTGTTGAATATCAGCAAAGCTGAAAGCAATTCAAAAGTTTTTGCCCAAAATGGTATAATAAACTTAAAAGTTCGACTGTTTCTATATATTGTAAATAGATCATTTGCTTTTGATTATGTTTTGAGTACAAATTTCTTTGATAAGTTTACCACATCCATTGATAGATATCTGTTACATTGTGCATACCCTGCTCCTTGCTTTTAGATATAATAGTTATTACCCAAATATGCATGTGCTGTTACTGTTTCATATTTCTCCATCAGGAGCTTATAAGTTCTCTGTTATTGTTATTCAGCTTCCTAGGATTGCTGGTGATGGAAGCATAAATATATCCAACGCCAGGGACAGTGGTCGATTTGGCTCTATGAGGGACCGCCAATTTGGTGATTCAGGTTTTGGTCGATTTGGTGGTCAGGCAGATTATGGATCTGGTCGCTCTGGAGGCTACAGAAATTCTGGGTTTGGAAGTGCTGGTGGTTGGGGTGGTCAATTTAATGGATCTGGTCGTTCTGGTTCTAACAGAAACCAACCTGGAAATTTTAGTGGTTCTGGTTTAACTCGTAACAGTGGTTTTGGTGATTTAGGTGGTTCTGATCGGTCAAGTTCTTTCGGGGGTTTTGGTTCAGGCCGTTCCAGCTCTTTTGGGGACTCTAGTTCAGGTCGTTCCAGCTCTTTTGGGGACTCTAGTTCAGGTCGTTCCAGCTCTTTTGGGGATAGCTCTAGCCAGAATACTAATTCATTGAGGACTTTTACGTCTCCTCGATTTGGTGGTTTTGGAGAAATTAGTAATGAAGATACCGTCTCTAAAAGAAGATGATTCTGAGATGACCCGAGGTAGCATAACTTGATTCTTTTTCTCTATTTGTTATTTAAAGTCTTCTTCTGATGGTGTTTTGTCATAAAAATTAAATTAATATAATGATTAAAATGTGTATCTTTGATGAGCTTGTCCCCTGCTAAGAACAGAACGATCCTCAGCTGCCTACTTAGGAAGACAAATATACTGAAATATGGCCATCCAAATTCTGCAATCTGCTTCTTCATCTCATTATTTCCTTTTCATTCATCCGTTTTCTGGAATACCAGTGTGATGCATAAGTTGTATACATTATTCTTAATCAACTCTAGAGGTCCTTGAGGTTGTCTGATTCAATACTCAGCATTGGTGGCTGGTGTTGAACTATCGAGTCCCTTAAAATTTATGCATCTCTTTTTTGTGTTTCTATATGCAAGTTTATGAATTTGTGCCCAAATGGTATATAAATCATTGAATCAGATTCAAGCTTCTGGAGCATGGAAATGATAAAAAACCAAAATGGTACACCACACGTGTAAAGAAAAGTACTATTCACCTCATTTGCTTTCTGTTGAATTTAGATATACTCCTTGTCAGTGACTTCATATACAGCAGTTGTTTAAGTTGACCTTGGTGAAAGGTTGTTGAATCTTGGGCTTATCTCTTGATCTGACTAGTCCCTCAATGGCAGGTAAAGAGGCAAGCAGTTACTTGAGGCAACGGGCTAGAAAATTGATACAAAGAGTAGGATAACAATTGTGCGAACATGCGGCTATATATGGTTTTCTGGGATTCTCTTGCCTGGAGGAAATGCTAATATCCTTGTTTTCTCTAAGGAAGTGGATGATTTTACGCATTTTTACTCTTTTAATCTAGGCTATGTAACAATGTGTGACAAGAAATAAGTTCACAATATTTCTATATATTTAATTAAATAGCTCTCATCTGCAATCAATTCAAGATTAGCAGTTCTGTCTTCTCTCTTTTGTATCATATGCAAATTGCTAGAATGTCTTCTTTTCTCTGCACTTTTGGTTATGTAGTTGTGCATGTCCTCTTGTAATACTTAGTATCCTGGATCAATATTTATGAAATGCCTACTCTTCAATTTTATTTGAGAATTTTCGCTGGTCTCCATTGTGTTCTGTATTACCTTGTGTTGCCTGAATCAAGAATGAGAAGCTACTCATCCTAAGGCTGTCCACTTTTTTAGGCATTTTGTTATTAATTTCAGTACTATGCATTTCTGAATTTCTTCAGATTTGCATCCTGGTAAGATTTTTATTAAAACATTATTGTTATTGTTGCTGTTATTAACTGCGGTGTTAAGATCTTACAGCTAATCTTCTGATAGATCAGGAAGTTCACCGGAGACAGCAAAACGAGTCCAATGGTAATGGAACAACTAGTTAACAGACAAACATAAGGTCACTGCGCTGACTCCACAATCATCTTCTAATGGATGTAGTACAGTATTTGTTCCGTTAGCTAGTCAGTGACAGGACTCTTGAAATCCAATTTTATCCATCTCGATCCAACAAAGGTCAAAAGCAAGAGTAAATCTGAAGGAGGTTTCAGTGGATCAAGTGTTTTTTATTATTTAATCAATTTTAATGTCGATCTGCATCATTTAGTCTGATTAAAAATAATAAAAAATATTTTGTATATCCATCGAAATCTCAATGTCGATCTGCATCATTTAATCTTGACATTTTCCTAATAATAAATTTCCTGCATCATTTAGTCTGGCATTGACATGTGATTAAAAATAATAAAAAATATTTTCTATATCCAACGAAATCTCAATGTTGATCTGCATCATTTACTCGTGACATTTTCCTGAAGACTTGATCCACAGAAACCTCCTTCAGATTTACTCTTTAAAAAATAAAAAAACTGAGTCGATAAATTTGAATGGTAGATTTTTTAATTTAATTTTAAAATTTTCGATTCAGCTCTTCGTAATAATTTTTGTTATTAACAATTAATTTACCAATTAATTAATTAATTTTTAATAAACTAATTAATTTATATAAATTAAAATAAATAAATACAATTTTATTTAACAAGCCTTTTTTAATTAAGCTTTTATTTTTTAATGGAAAGAATAATTTCTTTTTTAAAATTCTTTAAATTTGTTCAATTTTTATTATATACAAATTTTATAACAGTAATACCGGTTAAAACTTTTAAATATTAAATTTGTTATATCTCGGTCTAATTTTTAAAACAATATTAGACCTAGTTCTTGATATTATATATATTTAACGGCCATTAAAATAGTCATAATATAAACAATAATATTGTATTAACTTCCTCATTTTTTTAATTAAATGTAACATGAATGATTTTTTTTATATAATATGGGTTCATATCCTAATTTAGATTTCCTTGGAATTAAATGAATCTAATAAAGAAATAGGTTGAAATCTTTCAACAACACCATAGTATTCAAGCCAACTAAGAACATCAATCTACTAAGATTAAAAAAAAAAATTAATGCATAAACTTGGCTGATTAGGAGTCCAGCGCTCTCATGGAAGTGGACAAACTACGATGAGATTCCATCTTATTGCTTGTAGGCTTTAAAGAGAAGGAAAGATACAGTTTTGGATTTTTATTTTTTCAAGAATTGTTAAAAGAGTCATGGAAGAACGAGTCATGGAAGAAGTTGTTGAGGGAACAGAAAGGAAATGGGAAGTGTCATGGGGTGTGTTTGTAGAAGAGCTAAGGAAGACAAGCTGCTTAGCAGCTCCAATGGTAGGAGTTTCAGTGTTGCAGTATCTGCTTCCAATTACGTCTATGGTGATTGTAGGACATCTCAATCCACTTGCTCTCTCTAGTGTTGCCATTGCCACCTCTCTCACCAATATTACTGGATTTAGCCTTATGGTCAGTACTACTATTCCCCCCTCCTTGTGTAACTGCTAATGTGCTTCAGACCATCCATTAGTTAATATGCATACATGATCATGATTGCAGTCGTAATATTGCAGTTCTAACCCAAACTTTCAACGTAATTTGCTGTAATTCTAGTCATATTTCTTATAATTGAGTTCTCCAACAGTCAGGGATGGCTGGTGGATTGGAAACTTTATGTGGACAAGCTTATGGAGCTGGAGAGTATCAAAAGCTTGGAACTTTCACTTACAGTGCCATCATCTCTCTGCTCATCATTTGTCCTCCAATCTGTCTTCTATGGATTCTCATGGACAGAATACTAATTCTCACAGGCCAAGATCCATTAATCGCTTACCAAGCTCGCAAGTACTCAGTCTGGTTAATCCCTGCATTGTTTGGAACTGCAGTTCTTAAACCTCTTACTCGTTTCCTCCAAACACAAAGCTTGACTCTTCCAATGCTTCTCAGTACCATATCCATCCTCTTCTTTCATGTAACAGCCTGTTGGACTTTGGTATATGAGATTAAATTAGGAGAGACAGGAGCAGCTTTAGCCTTCGGTTTGTCAACTTGGTTGAATGTGGCATTGCTTGGACTCTACGTGAAGTACTCTTCAAGCTGTGCAAAAACCAGAGCACCATTTTCTAGAGAAGCTTTCAGGAGTGTTGGCAAGTTCTATCGCTTTGGTGTCCCTTCTGCTATGATGATTTGGTATTTACACATGCCTTAGCTCCTTCTTAATTGTATAATAAATAGGGTTAAATTTGTTGAAAACCATTAATTTCTATAAAAAATTCTAATTGCACGCTTCAAAATGACGTTATTTTTATTACGTGACACTACATGACGTCGTTTTGATATTTTGCAATTAGGATTTCTAACAAAAGTTGACATTAAAGAGACACCTAAAACCGAAACTACAGGAGAATTACTAATAAAATTTTAAAGTCAAATTTTGGGACTCCATCTGGTTTGACCTATACTCGATTAACAAAACGACATCGTTTTGTTGAAGAAGTGAAGCAATATGAAAAACTTGAAATTGACAAAAACAATGTCGTTTTGTTAAGTTTACAAAACAATATCGTTTGATTAAATTTGATCTCGAATCATGAATTATACCAAAATAAAGAAAAAGAAAGGTTCATTCCTATTCCTAGTATCAAACTATTCAAACATCATACAAATTTTATTACTCTCTTTCTTTCGTGTATTAATCATGATTCATTAAACCTAGTCTGAAATGGTGGTCAATGGAGGTACTCACAGTGGTATCTGGGATTTTGCCAAATCCTGAGCTGGAGACTTCAGTGTTTTCTATAGGCCTTACAATCTCCACATTGCACTTCACAATACCATATGGATTTGGAGCAGCTGCAAGGTCTACTTCTCTTTCAACACAAACATTAGATTCATCCAATGAAACCCTATTTGCTTGCATTACATGAGCAATTCCTATGTATGTGAATCAACAGTACCAGGGTCTCCAACGAGCTAGGAGCTGGGAATCCTCAATTTGCTCGAATGGTGGTCGTGGTTGCAGTTTGCCTTGCTGGTACAGAAGCAGCCATTGCAAGTACCACTCTTTTCTTCTGCAGGCAATTTGTGGGTTATGCTTATAGCAATGACAAGCATGTTGTGGAGTTTCTTGCAACAATCACTCCCATCATTTGTATCTCACTTTTCATGGACAGCTTTCAGGCTATATTGTCTGGTTAGTGATCTTTGCCTCCTTTTTTTTAAATTATTTTTTTCATATTTATTTATGAAAAAAGCAATGATTAAAAACCTTAACCGGTTTATCCTATTCAACCGTAAAAACCTTGAACCGTCTAATTTTATACTAGTCCAATCAGGTTCGGTCCAATTTAGCTGCCTCTATTA
Source organism: Erythroxylum anguifugum (assembly GCA_027478595.1). Lineage (NCBI taxonomy): Eukaryota > Viridiplantae > Streptophyta > Magnoliopsida > Malpighiales > Erythroxylaceae > Erythroxylum > Erythroxylum anguifugum. Next base: position 4,854,482 of record JANIPN010000217.1, on the reverse strand, counting down.
TTAAAATGTGCGCATAATTGACAATGATTAAAAAACTCAACTAATTCAATTAGTTTAATCGCTAAAATCTTGAATCGTCTTTTTTGGTTTGATTTCCAAATTTTCGGTTCGATTTATTTAATAACTCTTATTGTTAAAAATTGATCAGTTTATTAGTTAATCGATTAATTTTTATAAATTAATAAGTTTTTATAAACAAATAAATAAATAAATTTTATTTATTAACTTTTTTTCAATTAAACTTTAAATTCTTTTTAAGAGGGACAATCATATTTTAAATTCTTTAATTTTATTCAATCTTTAACATATTTTATAACATTCTAACATCGGTTGAATCTTTTAAATCTTAAACCTCTTACCTTATCGGTTTAACTTTCGTTTCAATTTTTAAAACATTAGTTGATATGCATAAGCAGGCATTGCGAGAGGATGTGGATGGCAAGGCATAGGAGCATATATCAATCTCTTTGCATTTTATTTAGTTGGATTGCCAGTGGCTGTTGTACTTGTGCTTGTAGCACATTTGAGAGTGAAAGGCCTGTGGCTTGGTATAGTTGCTGGCTCATTGGTGCAATCATCCCTTCTGTCTCTCGTCACACTCTCCATTGATTGGGAAAAACAGGTATTGTTCTGAAATTGGGTCTAATCAAAGATGACAATAGGTAGGATTGAATTCGTATTCATTTAGCATCGAGCCTGACCTAAAATTTTATATCAAGTTCAAGCCTGATTCTAAGGTTAATTGAGTTTGAGGCTCCAGTTACAGGTTTAAAATTAAAAAAGAATTCGAGTCCGATTTGAAACTCAATCAACTAGAATTATTAGTGAATATATAAAACGAATTAAGTTAGTCTCACATGACAGCTTAAGCTACTGTGATAAAACATGATATCAAAGCCTTTGTAATTAAGTGATTGTAAGTTCAAATCCTACCACTCACCTATTATTCAACACATTGAGAGAGTGTGTTAGTGAATATATAAAATTAATTAAGTTGACCTCATATAACAGCTTAAACTATTGTGGTGAAATGATCACTTACTAAGAATAGACTTAGTTATTTTTTTTTTACCATCCTTGGGGTCTAATATCAATTTCTTTTCTTTCTTTTCCTGGTGAAATAATTTGTAATTTAATGACATCTATGTATTTGTACATTCCAGGTAATCAAAGCTGGTAAAAGGATACTTGATAGATCAACAGAAGAAGACGAAGGAGAATAAGATCATTAGTGTGATAAATATCATAAAATAATTGTTTTAACAAGAAAATACAAAATTAAGTATAATTCATCATTTTCGATGCTTACTAGATTAATTTATTTAAAAAATTACTTTTATTATTTTAAAATACTTAAAAATATTTTATAATATTAGAAAAATTTAAAATTATTACATGACATACTCTTACTCATGAGATGAAGTTTATATGGTCGATCCAACTTGATCATATCAAAATTCAAGTCCATTCTAATCCAAGTAATAATCTCACATAGTAGAAAAAGGCTTTCATTAAGTTAATCAAATGATTAAAATTAATATAAAGTTTTTAAAATATTTTTAATTTTATAAACAGTTTTTGAATAATTCCGAATAATAAAATTGTTGGACAAATCGCAATAATAATCATGCACACAATCAACAAAGCATCAAAAATAAAGAAAAAAGATACAAAGATTTAGCGAGGTTCGGTCAATGATACCTACGTCTTCGAGCAAAAACAGAGAGAAAATTTCACTATAAAGAAAACGATATAATAGAATCCAATATATCTCGGTTTTATTGTGTGTCCCAAACTCCCCCTCAAAATCAGTGTTGGGTAGAATTTTATTTTTCTCCAATTTGGATTGCACCGCGAGCTTATCAGGTTAGGTCGCCATTCGGATCCACCAAATTTTAAGACAAAATAACGTCAAAGATTATTTTTAAAATAAATAAAATCACAAAGAAAAGTTTGATATATAAGAACACAAACTCGGAAGATATCATTTTTTATTATGTTTAGTTTATTTTGTAACACAACATAAAGCACACTCAGATAATACGTATCATAGTACAAGAAAACAGAGAAGCCCTCGTAAACACTTTGGGGCAATCAAGAAGAGTTGATTCGGGAAAGTGAATGCCAACATCCCGGAAACAGTGTCGTCAGGGAATCGAGAAATCGCCGGTTCTGTCAGGTTCAGTTCACTCTGCAACACAAGCAACAAATTAACATTTTAGATAAACTGACTGATCGGAAATATAATTCTAGGTGCTTAAACATTTGTAGAAAATATGTAATTTGAGTCCGATCGGTGGAATCGAAAGTTAAACTGACAAAATAAGATAATTAAGATTTAAAAGTTTAACCGATATTAAATCTTAATAAAAATTGCTATATAATAAAAATCAAATAAAAACTTAAAAATTGAAATATAATTAAAGAAATAGGCTATTCTTATTATTGAATATGTTGAAGTTTAAAGAAAAAGTTAAATTTTTAGAAAATTGTTAAATAAAAATTAATTAATTTATAAAAACTGATTAATGAATAAATTTATCATTTTTAATAAAAATAATTATTAAAATAAATCAAATTAAAAATTAAATGAAAAAAAATTGTGCACTTCAAAGACGCATACTTGCTACAGTCAGTGGAGGCGCTGATATTGAAAGGAATTGGAACACCACAACTTTTAGGAAGTGAAGCTGCGTTGTTCGGATTGATTCCAGGGAATTTCCCGGCAGCAGCTTTCAGACACCGGCAAGTCTGTTGGCGATCAGCGGTGGTAGTCGCGGCGTTGTTTACGGACTTAACTCCATCGCAGCAAGGTCCTGAGGGAGTTCCTCCATTCTTGAGGTAATCGAGGCATGGTAAGAGTTTAGTTTGCACTGAATTGCAGTCTATTTGTGCTTGGACATCAGTAACAATAATGTCAGCTAGCACCATGCACACTACAAACATTCCAAGCAGCTTCATGAAAGCCATATCGATCCTCACAATTTGAGACACTTCCTGGAAACTTACGGAAGGAGGTTTTGGCAATGCTTGGAAGTTTGAAGCTAAGTGAGTTGAGAGGGCACAAGGAATGAGGTTTATATAGAATAATTACGTATGCGTCAGGACAAGAGTTCACATCAGATGTATAGCTCAAGCCCCCAGAAGAAACCATCTGTTTTAGAAAAAAGGAGACAAAATGTGGAATAGATCAAAGAAACTGATGAACTTCAATTCAGCAATCTTTCATCTTTCATTTTGTTTTTTGCACATAAGTTTATATTTAATCAAATTATAAGCAGAGTAAATATGTAGTTAATCTTCTTATGACATGTATATAATCTCGATTCACTAGCTCTTTCTTCTGGTCGGATCAAGTACTGACCATTTGTTGGGATTTGACATCAATTGCAAGTATTGATTTTGTGACCAAATATGAACTATATTTACATTCAGGATTTCAATCGAAATTTATCTAAGTCTAAGGAAAATAACTAAAATGAAATTAAGCTTAATGTTTAGATACCAAATATAAATTATTAGCTTTAGGTATGAGTACATAGAAATTTCTTATAATTTAAGAAACTTTAGGAAAATTTCCTATTTTTTTAAAATTTTTGAAAAAAAACTCTTCCTAACTTTCAGTTTTTTTAGAAAAATTCCTTTTTTTAGACTTTGGCCAAAAAACAACATTGAAAAACACGTGTTGAACATTACTTTTGAACTAATAAATATTATTTCATAACGATTCAATCTAACTCTTAAATTTACATTTAAGAGTCAAGTTTAAAAGTTGATTTTGGTTGTTATATTAGTAATGTTCGATTAATTCATATTTGATGCTCATTTTGCATATGTTTCGTCATTATTAATTGAAGATCGAGAGAAGGGTCTTTTTCAAAAAGTTAAAAACTGTTGAAATATAAGAGTGAGAGTTTGTCCCACATTGGAGAAAGAGAGGAAAGAAGATCAACATATAAGTCTAGTGGGCTACTCCACCTATCACCAATTGGTTTTAGGATGTAACATCACTTAGGCTTGTATGTGGTCCAGCATTCCTTTTCGTGTGGGCCCATAGGCCCATTGTAAATTCTAACAAAAACGGAAAAAAGATTTTCCGAAAATTTTAAAGATTAGAGAATTTTTCTATAATTTCTGAAATTATAGAGGAAGTCTATGCCTTCTCTCAAGCGTGTGTGTATATATATATATGTATGTATGTACTTACGTATGTATTTATCAACAAGTAATGACTGCAAAATCTTGATCAGATAGGGGATTTTAACCTATATTTTCAGTACATGATATTATAGAAAGCATAAAACTTTATGCCAAAAAAATCAGATTGAGGTGAACTGTTTAGCCACTTATTACTCTATATACTTAAAAAAATTTAGAAGCCAGGAGACACGAAAGACGAAAGAGTTCAAAGGTTTGCGAACTGTAGAAAACTGTTTAGAAAACTAAACATGACGTTTTAAACAAAGAAACTTTAGGCGAATGCTTCAGAGAAAGTGGAGCATTGGAGGAGAATCCATTGTAGTATTGCACAGTTGTAACAGTTTTCCTAATTTCAACATTCAAACTGTTGTCATTTTGAATAAAAAACATTTAATCCAAAGCCATAAAATTTAGAAAATTTAAGAGTGGTACTGACAATCCAGGCACCAAGTCGAATACTAGATGACGCTAGCTGCTATCTCATACGGTGATCAAAAAATTAAATTAATTTGTCTGGTTTAATCGCAAAAATTAAACTAATCAACTTTTTAATTTGACTTTTAATTTTCAGTTTTTTTTATTTCAATAATTTTTATTATTAAAAACTGATCAATTTATTAATTAATTGATCGGTTTTATTTAACTAATCGTTTTTCATAAACTAAATTAAATTAATTAATTTTTATTTATATTCTCCTCATTCAATTAAACTTCAACTTTTTCAATACATAAGGACGGTCTACTTTTTAATCCTATTTCAAATTGTTCAATATTTAGTATATATAGATTTATGATAGTCTGATATTGCTTAAACTTTTAAATATTAAATTTCTTATATTATCAGTTTAATTTTCGGTCCAATTTTAAATCATTGATGTCACATACGGTCTAGTGTTAGTCTATATAAATACCTCTCTTTTGCTTGTTTACTTCAGTTTCATTACCGATTCCAAGCGGTACCTAACATCAAAAAATCCTCACCCTTTTCCTACTTTCAGGATACATAATGGATTGTATCAACAAGAAGTTGGTTTGCTTGGCTCTAATGTTCCTGTCGATTACAACTTCTGTTATTACTGCCAAAGCTGGTGTAGACTGTAATAAAATGTTCACAACCATGGCAGGATGCCTGGAATACGTTAAACCAGGTGGGTCAT